>VMDR010020226.1:0-17718 GCA_007922815.1 Macrotus californicus
CACAAATTCCCAGGGAGGACAAAGAAGAATTAGACATGGTCCATGTCTTTAAGGAGCTTATACTCTATTTAGGGAGACAAGATACATTCACCAATAAGATAAATAAATAAACCTTAAGTAAGTTATTAGAAAATAAGTATATATATATCACAGTTCTTTTCAACCATTAGGACTAAAAAAAATACTTGTTGACATAAAGAAAATTTTAGGATACAGAGAGAGAAAGAGAGAAAGAAAAAAAAACTATGGAATGAAGAATTCATGAACAGGGACAACTTAAGCTTGGCCTTGAAGAATAAGCAATTTAGCATACTGATACTTTCAATTTTTTTCCAAAACAAAATAACCTCCTGGAACATCCAGGTTCCCCTATAAATGTCGTCCCAACTAGAATGTATGGATCTGAGTCCCCTGCAACAGCAAGCCTTTCATACTTGGACTTTTAACCTCTCGGTTTCTTGAAATTCTCCCTGGATGCCTATTCACCAAATGATGACCATCATTGTTTTCCTTTCTCCTTTGAAATCACTAATAACCCTCAAGTGAGATGATCCCACCCACCAAGAACTAGGGGATCCTGCAGAGTGAGAGCTGAATGTTTATAACCTCATTTATGCCAAGTAGATTCTAATCATCAGAAACTTCCCTGACTCTTTGAGAGAATGCCACACCAGGTTAAACTAAAAATAAAATTAAAAGTTACAAGGTATCTCCAAAAAGGTACAAAGGAGTCTTTTTTAATTCCTTCCAAGCTTTGACCTGAAGATTTGGGGATGGGGATTGTGTCATTTAAGCATGACTATGCTCTTTACTCTTGGTCTTTCCTGCCTTGTGTGTGAATTATTGCAACTGTCCTCTAACATGTCTCACAGATCCTAGAACACCCCCCACCCAGTGTTCTATATGACTTTCTACATATATATGACTTTGTCAGGACAATCTTCCTCGACCACAAAATGGTACACATAACAACCTTCAATCAAAAATCTTCTGGGGATCTCTACCACTGACAGAGTACAGTCCAACTCTAGCTGGTGCTTCCATCAAAGCACCCAGAGAAAAATGTGAGAAAATTTTTGGAGCTCACATTTTCCACAGGGGACTTCTTGCTAACAAGTACTGAAAAAGCATCCCTAATGGCTTGAGGGGATAGCAACACCACTACCCACATGTAATTCATTCCTAGCTCAGCACAAGGGCTAGAAAATGCTGGCTTGGTAACCTGCCATCTGCAACTATATTTCTCATTTTTTTACTACTGCAGTACTTATCAAACTTTACTGTGCATATGGGCCACCTGGGATCTTGTGAAATGGCAAATTCTGATTCTTGAGATTCAGCATTTCTAACAAGCTTCCAGATGGGGCTGGCTCTGCTGGTCCAAGGAGTACACAATGAGCAAGAAGACTCTATTGCAATAGTCCTCAACCATAGCTGCACATTAAAATCACCTGTATAACTTAAACAGTCTGGATGCCCAGGCTATATACCTCAGTTCAATCACAATCTTTAGGGTAGTTGTTTTTAATGCTCCCCAGGTGACCTTAATGTGCAGCCCACATTGCATTTTCTACTTCAACCAAACCATTTTCTTATTATTCCCTCTACCCAGTATCTTCCATGCATACACTGCCTCTTCCCTGCTCCTTAAGTCCTGCCCTCTTTTAAGTCCTGATGCCGGTCCTCCTTCTGTGAAGATATCTCCAACACTGGATACTGGCAATATCCTCTCAGACCCTCTAGTACTGCCTGTCCCCTTCCCGATTATCTGTCCTGTATTAGCAGTGGAGTATGCACCTCTTGAAGCAGGTGCTATTTATTGTACCTCTTCAAAATCTCAAGGCAAGTATGTACAAATGTTAGAAGTACCTTGTTATGACTTTGAGATAGATGTTTAAGGAAATTCAGCAAATAACAGCAAGTAAGTTCTTTCAAGTCCAAAAAGAAACAGAACAAAACAAAAATGTCTTCATAGTGCACAGTACTTTCTCAGCCAGAAAGGGATAGTTCAGGACTTGACTATGCCTCTCAAACAGGTGCAGAGATCTAGTTCCTTTTGGCTAAGAAAAGCAAAGCCTCTCTCTAGTCACTGAAATTTGCTCTTTATGAAAGGGCAAAAAGGAAGAAAGAAGTCAAAGTCTGGGGTCATGACCTTTAGGGTAAGATGTGGAGAGGCTCAAATAACAAGCCATTCCCCACCACATGGAAGGAAGAATTCCCTCCCTGGTCGTGATGGTCACAGGACCATTCAAATCTGGGGATGAATGGACTGGTTACTCCAATTAAACTAATTCACCAACCATTCCATTTTAGGATATAAAAGGCTCCCAGTGCCATAAAAAATACAGAATAAAGTGAAATTGTCAATATAACTATTTTCATGAGTTCATGAAATACTTAGTTAATAGGATAGATTATCTCATAACATTAGTCTCTTAGCCAGAAACCATTTTCAATATAAAATCAGAAGATTAAAAAGAAAAATAAAACTAGTAGAAGACTTCTGACGGTCAGAACAAATCATGGAAGACACACCTGGGGAAATCATAATTCCAAAATGAGAAAAATTTATACTGGGAGATGCAGAGTTATTGATAAAAAATTGATCTCAGAAGTCAAATAGGCCTGGATTCAAATCCAAACTCTCTCCATTCACTATGTCCTCAGCCAAATTCCTTTATTTTTCTAAGCCTGTTTTTTTTTTCCCTGTGGACTTGGGATCATAATGACAATTTATTAATCTGTTTTAAATGATAAATGTGGCAATTCTTCAAACAATGTATATACCACACAACAAGTGCTAAATTTTTAAATTTTAAATTTTTTAATCTATTCAATCAGGCTTTCCCATAAGAACTAGGTCATACAGTACACCAGTCCCCAACTTTTTTGCCACCAGGGATCAATTTTGTGGAAGACTGGGCAGGGGCAAGCTGAGCTCAGGTGAGCTTCGCTGGCTTGCCAGTGGATGGATGGGGGGCGGGGTGATAGGAGGCAGAACTCAGGCAAGCTTCCCTGGTGGCCTGGTTCCTAACAGGTCTCAGACGACACCAGTCTGCAGCCCAGGGATTGGGGACCCCTGATACAGTGGTAGTATTACAGTAACCTACACTTTGACCCTTCCAAGCCACACAACTTTTCTTGAACTTGCATAGATACTTTTATTGTCGTTCAATTACTGTTGTCCCCATTTTCCCACTTTACTCTCCCCTGCCCTACCACCCCCACCTCCCACCCTCAATACTACACCCCCACTTGTCTTTGCTCATGGGTCCTTTACACATGTTCCTCGCCAACCCTTCCCCTACTTTCCCCCTCTTATCTCCCTCCCTCTCCAGTTATTGTCAGTTTGTTCTTTACTTCCTTGTCTCTGGTTCTACTTTGTTCACTTGTTTGTTTTGTTGATTAGGTTCCACTTACAGGTGAGATCATATGGTATTTGTCTTTCACCACCTGGCTTATTTCACTTAGCATAATGCTCTCCAGTTCCATCCATGCTGTTACGAAGGGTAGGAGTTCTTTCTTTCTGCTGCATAGTCTTCCATTGTGTAAATGTACCAGTTTTTTGATCCACTCATTTACTGATGGGCACTTGGCTGTTTCCAGCACTTGGGTATTGTAAATTGCACTGCTATGAATATTGGGGTGCATAGGTTCTTTTGAATGCATATATATTTTTAATGCCATTAGCCTCATGTGCCACTATTAATATTTAAATTAATTAAAAATATCTAAAAATTAAAATTCAGTTTCTCAGACCCACGAGCTACATTTCAAGTACTCAAGAGGCATATGTGGCTATGACTACTGCATTGGATCACACAAAATATTGCTGTCATCCCAGGATATTCTCTTGAACAGCACTGTCCAATCTCTTGGGCAGGGATCACATCTTATTCATTCCTAGAGCCTAGCACTCACCATATTGAGTTTGCAAATGAATGATGATATCGACAAATATAGGCATGTTTACACATACTCTTTTGGCTGAATGAGAAAGAATTCATTAAATATTCAATAACATTTAACCCTACAAAAAAGAAAAACTAAAAATAAATCCAAGAATATATTGCATGAAAAGATCAACCTTATATTTCAACCTCAGGCAAACTCATTTGAGTATTCAATGGAATATGAAATGTATATTTTAATAATAAAACTGTATAAACAGTTTATACATGCACAACAAACCTACAAAAGAATACAGAAAATATATGAAACTACCTGGCATGAAGGCCATCACAAGGCAGGCAATGAATAAAGTGTGCTTAAGCATGGGCAAGTTGAGAAGTCCAACTCCTTGTCTTCTTACAATTTATAGAGTTATTCTGCCAGAAGATGATTAAGATTTTATGTTAAGAGACATGACTGCAATGGGTGAACAGTCAATCCTATTTGGTAGTTTGGGTGTCTTGCCTAGTTTCAACTCTATTTGGTCCTTAATCTCAGAACCAGAGGGTATCCCTTTCCTGTGAGAGCATGAAAAACAGACTTAGACAAGGCCAGGGGCATAGCCAACAGAAAACATTTCCCCCAAGGCCAAACCAGAGTTGCAAAACCACTCCTTTTGGTGAATCCTTCTTTCTTCCCAAAGACTTCCCCAGACCATCTCTGTGCCTCCCCTATCCTGAACAGACTGCTAAGATATCCAATTACTAAACCGCCCCTGCTTCAGGATGCTACCCAGTCCACTGTCTTCCCCAGTCCCTCCTTAGAATCATTCAGCACAAGTCCAAATACTATAAAAAGACCTTCATCTTGCTGGATGTCCAGCAACCCCTCTGTGCTGTGCTTTCTCCTTTGCTGCATCAAGTTAATAGACCTAACTATGATTACGATAGCATTCTCACAGTCTCCCTGTGACCAAACTTCTGGACCTCTCCTGTAGTGGCATTCATCTCACACTATAAATTTTCCATAGCAGAAAGTAACAAATGTTTCTCAATTCACCTATAAAAAAGAATGAAGTACTGATACATGTTCCAACATGGATGAACCTTGAAAACATTATGCTCAGTTACCGAAGCCAGATACAAAAGGCCACATACTATATAATTACATTTATATGAAGTGTCCAGAATAGACAAATCTATAGAGATAGAAGATTCTAGTGGTTGCCAGAGGCTGGTAGGAGGCAGGAGTGAAGAGTGACAGCTAATGGGTGTGGGGTTTCTTTTGGGGTTGATGAAAACGTTCTAGAATTACATTGTGGTAATGGTTGCACAGCCTAGTGAACATATGACAGACCACTGAACTGTACACTTTAAAAGAGTGAATTTTATGGTAAGTAAATTATATCTCCATTTTAAAAAGAACTACATTTTTGCCTTCGACTAGCAGTACAGTTTTCTGTATAAGTTTCTGAGCCATCAAAGGTAAACAATATCTTAAAGAAACTTATTAAACCACTTTGGATAGACTAACTTAATTGACCCCAGTAGCATCTAACAAGGTTTCCCAAGTAAATCATTCTACCTTGTCTTTGCTCATATTAATCCCTAGTTTGTTTCCTTCTCAGTCTGTTGCTTTCACCTTTTTTCTCTACAGCCCACGAGTTCTGTGTCTTTTGAAATTTTACCATAAAACTGCCTTGGCAAATAATTTAATTTTTCAAATGTCAGTCTATAGTTAAAACCAATGTACAAATATAGCTTCACTCATCCACTTGCCTCCACCTTACCAAAAAATACGTATCTGAAGCTGGTAATGAGGATAGAAGAGTTAAACAAGGATGCCCAGGAGCTGCTAGAGCAGGTCCGATAGTGTCAAACAGGACATATTAAGATTCTATGCAGTGGGGGATCCACTTTCAACTTGAATTACAAATAAGAAATGGCACTGTACTCAGAAATGGCTAATACATCCCCACTATTGCCACAGTGCACAAAGTGCATTCATCCCACAGAGAAAAATGGCATCCAACCAAGGGACCACTTAAAAGAAAGAGGCACAGAAGGGCATCCCCATTAAATGATAATGTGGATAATAGCAGTGAGCAAAGCACCTCATGGGACAGCCTTCTCTAAAAATCTAGTGTGGGGGAATGGTATCTGAGACTGCTCTGAACAAGTGAATCAGTAAAAAACAAGGACGTTTCTGCTCTTTACAACATAATTAAGACTCTCAAGCAAGGGGCAGACATCCCCTACACAGACTTGTGAGTCGGTGATGTGGATGCAGAGAGTTCAATCCAGATCATGACAGAGAATATTCCCTGGCTACTTGATAAGGGCTATTACTAGCTTCTCAGAGACTAAACTGAAAGAAACATCAAAATCCATCCAGTATGCTTTATAGTTCATGTTATAGAAATATTCAGACTAAACTACGTAGACCAGTGACTCACATCACAGTGTGGGTTCTGTTATTCTTAATGAAACTTTAGCCTTT
The DNA here is from genome assembly GCA_007922815.1 of Macrotus californicus. Lineage (NCBI taxonomy): Eukaryota > Metazoa > Chordata > Mammalia > Chiroptera > Phyllostomidae > Macrotus > Macrotus californicus. The sequence continues at coordinate 6,391 of VMDR010020226.1, forward strand.
TGGTGTCATTACATAGAGATACCTGCATCTCTGGGGTGTGGTAGTGGTTTACAGAGCCCCCAGCAATAATCTACCCCTCACTCCCTCAAAGTATTCCATACTTGTATTCTCGTTCTTTAAGGTTTTAGTCTTCAGTGAAATGCATGAATCCAGCCTTATAAGGGAAGCTTAGGAGACCAGCCACTTCACCCACTTCACAGTTTTGTCCAAGTTTGGCTAATTCACAATTTCAGCATGTTGTTTAATACAACACCTTCATGTCCACATGTCTCCAAGTAAAATGGGTTCCTCCCTTCCTCTCTCCTTTAGCAGTACAAAGGAATAAAAGTGATATTAGCTGTCTCTCACACTGTGTCCATTTACCCAAAATACATCGATTATCAGGTACTGCATCAGGTGTTGGGAACATAAAAGAGAAAAAGGACTTACTCTATAGTGGTAAACAGATATGTGCCCAACAGGGAAATGACTGTGATGTCCCTAACATGGAGGTGACAGTGAGTCAGAAAAGCCTTTACCACTGACGGCTACACTGGAGCTGAATTGAGCCAGGCTGTCCTCAGGCAAACAGTCAGTGAGAGCAGGGGCAGGGAGCACATTCCAGGTCAGCAGAGGGGACAGTGTGTGCAAAGCCACCCGGATGTGAGAAGGCTTGGGATTCTGAACAATGGGACAAGTCCTCAGTGTAGCTAGGGCACAGGGGAGGTGGAAGAGGAGATGAAACAGAGCCAGATTATAATGTGTGATCACCTGGGTGAAGAATATTGGCCTAGAAATCACTTGTAGTTAATGACATCGGTGGAATGATTTTTTTAAAAAGTACTTGTTTAGAGAATAAATTGCTTGCATGGAAACAATATGCTACAGAACAAATATTGCTTGTTAGAAAGCACTTTCAAAAGAGAAAATCTCTTATATAAATGACAGCTAATAATGTTGCTTGTACAGGTCTGCTGTTGCATGCCTTGAGCCTACAGTAAAGCTTCACCATAAGCTTGAGATGTTCTATTTTAAATAAACTTTAGTTTTGAAAAATCTAAATCGTAACTTAGAAAAGGGAAATGGAGCCATCTGCCCAACAGTTAGAAATGAGATAAGCACTTACAAAGCTATAATTTTTAAAGTAACATTTATATTAGATATCATTGTGATATCAAGATAAAACTGAGCAATTTAAACATCAAAAGATGACTCGTTCATTTCATACAAAGTACAAGCAACTAATAAGAAAAATAAAGGCTAAAAAAACATATATTATTCTTGAGAGGAATATCGTAGAAGCATCTTGACTACTCTCATTTTTGGCTGGAAGGTAATTAAAATGATCCACCTGGTAGTAAATTGAAGAAGTAGGATAGGAAACTAAGTGTTCATGCTATTACATTTTCCACAGAAACACTCCAAGGCCAAAACCCACTTTACCATTTCCATTTCCCAGAAGTCAGGGTGCAGTATAGCATTTGTCAGCAATCGCAAAGACAGGGCAGTAAGTCACTAGTAAACTGTTACAACCTATCTGTTTCAGCCACTGTAGCCAGTGAATTGTTGATTCTGAATAAAGTAGGTCTGATAGAGCATTTTTGCTTCTTCTACAAACATTATGCATTGTCAACAGGTAAAACCTTCTTTATTTTGGAAGCAATTAGTAGCAACCAAGAATGTATCCTATTATGATGGTAATGGCATATTACTATCAACTATCACCCATTGACAAATATATTCTATTCTACCCTAATGGTCTAGGAAGATAAAGTAGAAAATAATCCAGGTTATCGCAATGAGTGTACTTTTATCATCTGGATAAACATGGATTATTCCCTCTCTATGATTAAATCAATGGGAAGACTGAATGCAAAGTGAAATGAAATCAACCTGCACGAAATAATTACTTAAGTCAGTATCAGCAAAATGGTAACTTACATTCTATTCAAATAGGTGTGTACAATAAAGACAAGACTAAAAAGCATATTTACTGAAGTTCCCCTCGGGGAAATAGAAGAAAAGGGAGACAGCTATTAGTAGTTTTCTTTCAGTAATTCAGAGTCCCTTCAATGTATAGTTGGGTGGCTTAAACTCTAACTGAAGGGTGTGATGCACAATCTTCTTCTTGTCCTCAGCCTTGGAAGAGTGAACAAGAATGGCAAAGAAAGCATGGTTGTCTCACAAAATTCTATGCCACATGTCTCATTTCCTCAATCAAGAAGAAGACACCATAAGCTAAGGCTAGATAGATCAAGTACAGTGACTCACACACATAAATGATAAAATAAGTAATTTCTAAAATCAAGTCAAGCTGCTTAAATCAGGGGCTGTCCCCCAAATCCTTGTCTGATATGAAGTTGGGGATGGGAGGAAGAAGTCTGGGAATAAAGGTGCCCACATCCATTGCCCCCTGAAAGAAGGAAGAATGACAAGACAGATGGGAGTGAGTGCCTTCTATTTGAGAAGTATGTCTCTCTTCTGGTATATTTCCAACTTGTTGTTCTCATGCTGTCACGTGGCCCTCACCATCCTCATTACTTCAGTCTTGGGACTCAGAGCATTATGGGTATGTGTGTTTGATCTGTTTAATTAGAAAATGCTTGACATGGCTACTATTGCTCTGTTACAGATAAGCTCAGTTTGACTCTGTTTCCTCGTTTGAAAATGGAGATAGTAATATCTACCTCACATGGATTGCTATGAGGAACAGCTTAAAGTAAAAAACTTTATGAACTATATAGCATTGCCTCAAATGTTATTAATGAGTATAACAATGCTTTGAAGCAGGTATTTATTTAATCATCATTGGCATTATATTTTATCAATCTCCTAAAGTATATATTACAAAGTTAGAACATTTCTGTATCCAAAGCTATTCTTTGTTTGTTTTTTAAAGATTTTATTTATTTTATATTTTTAGAGAGAAGGGAAGGGAGGGAGAAAGAGAGAGAGAAAAACATCAATATGAGAGAGAACATCAACACTGTTTGAGAAATATCAATCAGCTGCCTCTGCACATGCCCCTCCTGGGGACCGAACCCACAACCCAGCCATGTGCCCTGTCCAGAAATTGACCAGTGGCCTTTCCTTTTGTGGAAAGATGCCCAACCAACTGAGCCACACCAGTCAGGTCTCCACAGCTATTTTTGACTGTTGAAAAAACAACTGTATAATACTTATTATTCATTAACATAAGTGCTATAATATTTAGTGACCAAAAAGGAGTCTCTTAAATACTACCCAAAATTTTATTTTACAATATAATTCTCTCTGCTGAAGTCAGGAAAGGCAAAATGTCACACAGAGAATGCCAGAAAAGTAGAGGAGAGCTGCTTTGCTTAAATATAACTTCTTACATATCCTTAGAGTTTATCTAAAAATTTCAACCTATACAAAGGCTTTCAAAAATCTGCTAGATGTATATTCAGAGACAAACAATGGACACAGTCATATTCAATTCAGATGAAAAACAGCCTTTTCATTTTTACTTAATGTTGATAAGGAAGCAATAACCCCATGGGCATTGTTTACCACCATTCATTAATATGCAGCGCTGACCATGGTCAGCTCAAAGGAGTAGTATGTGGTCCAAAAGCAACAGTCTGGCCACAGCCCTGCAGCAGCACAAATGTGCTCACTGGAGATGTGAGGGACCCATAGAACTTCCTTCCACAGACAAACACACATCCATTTCCCCCAAGTGGAAGAAAGACCACTACTTTTTTTTTAATTACTTTATTGTTGTTCATTTACAGTTGTCTGCATTTTCCCCCTACAACTCCCCCCCACCCCACCCAGACCATTACTTTTTTGGGGGGCGGGGAAACAGTGTTCTTGTTCATGTAGCGGGGAAATCCATATGGACTATTTTCAGCTAACACAATCCAAAGTGTCTTATGTACCAAACAACAACAACAAAAAAGAAGACAATAATATTAAACTGACTTTTAATAAGTTAAAACTTATTTTAACTTATTTCACGCAGATAGGTTTAAGTTGATTTTGATACTCTTTTCCTCTTATCAAAAGTCCTATTACAGACTTTCCCTCCACTTTTCTTGACCAATAACTACTCAAATGAAAAAATGGTCACTTTTGATTCTCATGCTTGGTATATAGAACTATACCAAGGGCAGTGTTTCTCTTCTTAAAGGTAGGAGTGAGTCAAAAGATATAAAAGAAGTCAAGATATTTGACAGCTACAGAGAACAAAAATATTAGGTCTGTGGTTTAAATTAAAATTTATTTTTAGTAGCATGTAAGAAAAATTGATAATTCCAATGAAGAACAGATGACAGGGCTAAATCTCAATGTATGATAATAGACAATTACAAATATTTAGGTCACTTACTAGGGAATATGTGTTTCAAATGGCTATGAACACTGTACTTCACTTTAATACCCCCCCGCCCCCGAGGAGTTCTATTTAACACTTACAGAGTGCCCACAGAACAGTGGAGTATGCAGTTGTTCGGAAAAAAAAATGTGTTTAAGTTGTTCTAAATTCTGGGTAGGAAAAAAACAGCATGTATGACTAATTACATGCTCTATTTTATTTCCTTTCTAGTTCTTAAATATACAAACAAAAAACTCACACCAAAAAAAAATGTTCCATGTAATTATTTTTTTAGAGGGTGAATTCATTTGGAAAACCATGGCATCAACAGAGCTTAAAGCAACCTAAATAAAATACTTTATCATATGCAATGGAGCCATTACAGAACTATCAATACATGATTAGAATCAGGTTTATGAAATGGTACTTAAAAATTGGAATCAAGAATCTCTGAACCAGTCTTAGCATCCACCCCAGTCTTAATCCACTTCAATGCTGCTCCAGCCATGACTACAACCCTCAGAACTGTCTCCTATTAAACCATTTCATCTCTTTTATTCAAGGACAAATCTCTAACAAATTTAGACAAACAGCAGTAGGAGGTCTGAGAAGCATGGTTAACAGGCTATTTGGTATCCAAAGACAGTGATAATTCTCAAGTCCATGGCCCAAAATACCAAGCAAAATTTATCAAAACTACTGTATTTAGACATTCATTTAGGAGCCAAAAAAAATCTGGGTTCTGGGTTATACACTCCACCCATCTGAAAATCATGTGACCTTGGGGCAAGTTATTCGTCTTCTTGGAGGTCATTTTATCACCTGAAAAAAATGAGGTTAATAATACCACCACTTAGGATTGTCATACAGATTAAGTGATACAACATATGAAAGGGTTTAGGATTGTACTTTCTACATAATAGGAGCTCAGTAAATATTTCTGCTCATGTTTCATTTTCAATCCCATAGCCTCATGTCTCATTTCTTGGAAATTTCACTGTTTTGTTTTACCCTTACAATCAACCTTAAACATGAAAATTATTTCTAAAGGTACCATTTGAAGTACATTATAGCCTTCTCTTTTCTGCTCAAATGTGACATTTTCAACCTACAGAATGAAAAATAAGATCAATTTTTGGCCTGGTCTCACCTCAAGATGCAAGCATCGTCTCCCATTTCCCCCAATAATTCATTCTAGTCAAACAGATAACCTAATCAACTCCAGGTGATCCAAGCCCCAGTGTGGGTGTATCAGGACAGTCCACCCTCTAAACCAGTGCTACTCAGACTGAGGTTCATGGACTGGAGATGGTCCCTCATCAGATAAGTACAGAATAACAAGTTGACAAAGTAATAGTCCATTGATTATTCAACAACATTTAAAAATTAGGTGTTATAGTTTATGTCTTTTAAATTGCATTGTTCTAGTTTTTTATGCTTATTGTATTTTACAAAATGATTAGTCCACCTGAATTGGAAAAAGAAAACTACTGCTTCACCATGGACAGTTTGAGAAGCACCGCTCTACCATACTGTCCTGCTTTACTAAGTGCTATCTTGCCAGGCTCCTAGAGCACAGGTAGCCTCCCCTACCCAAAACGGAGGGCTCCAGGTAATCTGACCACTGAAGGCAATACTAAGCTGTAAAGAACTCACTTTACTTCAGGAGAAAACAGTCATCTGTTTTATACACGTGTTAGTTGTCATTTTGCCCACTGGAATCTTGCTAGATGACAACTTACTATGGAATGGAATTTAATACAGAGTTAATCCATTTTGGGCCCCCTTCAGGCATTCTCTAAGTTTTTATTCACTTTTTAAATAAGATGCTTTAGTTAGACATTAACTTTAGGCAGGTGTGCTAAAAGTATCAAAAGAAAGTATTTAAATAAGTGCTCCTATTGCATGAACACTGAGGACAACAGTGAGGAAGTTGTAGTTGATTTGGTATTTTAACAGTAGTGCAGATTCATTCACATTATCTCCTTATTTATAAGAGGACTCTTACCAGTGTCTTCTACATGAATTATAAACCCCAGTCCAGGTACAGTGTCAGGTACAGTAAACCTCTGTTGGAGATTCTTGATCAGCTACCCCAGTCAAGTGCACAAAAATGGCTGCCTATCAAAGTGGGTGGGTGGCCAAGTTCCCTCTGTCTTGATCCAGAAATTTAATTTAACAAACATATCTAAACACTCACTATGTTCAAAGAAGTATATGAGAAGGTGAGGGTATACCAGGATTAATAACAGTGCCTGGACTTTAGAGCTTACAACCTAGATAAAGGATCGTATAAGTACACAAACAACTATTATATAAAGTGACATCTAGTAGGTGCTGTGATGGATTTCTAAACCCATGTTCATATAGATGTTCAAAAAGATCACCTCACATCTAGTTGGGAGTGTCTGGATCGGTTTTATGGATTCTGGCACATTTGAGGGATGCTTAAGGGGATGGATATAACATCAAAAGCTAATAGGATGAAGTGAAGAATGAAGAAATGAGCCTGAGATTAGTTGTGCATGTGTGTGTGTGTGCACACACACAAATTCATCAGTTTCTTGCCCAAAACTTGTTCTGCAAAGTCTGTGGCAACTATATCACAAACTATTATATCATTTATAAAAGTTTTAAACTGCTAGGAAAATCCATTCCCTCATCACTGGATTATATTGTATTTTGTGGTTAACTCAAAAAGTGAAGGTAAGAAATCAGACTTCCAATGTTAGAAAAAGGACAGTGTACTCAAAGAAATTTTTAGTTTACATTTATAATATTAACAAGGTTCCTTAGTTATAAAATATTAACATTAACATCTTTAGGTTGATCAGAGGTGCAGAAGCCTGGAAGTATATTCCAGAGTGAGAGGTGACAGGCAAGAAAAACACATGTAAGTATTACTGAGGAATTCTTAGACACTAGGGGAGGGCAGAGACTTAGCTGGGTATTAAAAGGAGAAGACTCTTCCTGCAAGTTGAAGAACATGTGGAAATTCAGGTCACAATAAAATAAACCTACACTCGTAATCTCTACCTGAGATTTCATCTCAGCAGACCTCCTAGGTTTTCCTGTATCTGTTAGCTGCTGCCGGTTGCAAGCCATGAGCACCCCAGTCTACCAAGACTGGGAAACTGAATTTTTAAAGGATTAAGAAAATCCTACAATTGTTTCTTTACCCTTCACTGCCTTGGAACCTACTATTTTGCATTGAAGTTTTACTAATGGAAAATGTCCTTTTTGCTACATATTGGAAAAATTCCTCTTATTTTCTATGTTAACTTAACCTATCAAATATCTATCAATGTAGTTGGAAGAACATAAGTTTTTCAGAATCAGACAGATGCAGGTTTTCCTGGAGTGCAGACAATACCCAAGAGAGTAGTAAGAGATGAGGTCAATGCACAAAGGACTTGGAGAATCAATCTAGATGCAAAGAAGTCTTGGAGTATAATTGTTATTATTATGGATAACATTTATTGAGTGCTTGCTGGGTGCTTCACAGGGATTCTCTCGTTTAATCTTCACAACATTTTTATGACATAAATACACTTATTAACTCTATTTTACATAAGAGGAAACTAAGGCCAAAAAAACCACACTTAATTACTATCATTTTTATAAATAGGTCTCTCAGGCAATGGTAACTATGTTATCTGAGAGAAGAATAAGAAAGGCAGATGCCAATTCAGTGCCCAAAGCAACTACACAAAACAAGAACTTGATATCTACAAATTCAATGCAATCCCTATCAAAATCTCAGCTGGCTTTTTAGCAGAAACAGACACAATGATACTAACATTCATATAGAAATTCAAGGAATCACAACATTCAAAACAATCTTCAAAAAGAATAACAAAGTTGGATGACTCACACTTCCAATTTCAAAACTTAATCCAAAACTACAATAATCAAGACTGTGTACTACTGGTATAAAAACAGATATATAAGGTCAGCAGAATACAATTGAGAGTCCAAGAAAAAAACCTTATCTTTATGGTCAATTTTAATAAGGATACCTAGATAATTCAATTAATAAAGAAGAATCTTTTCAACAAATGGTGCTAAAATAACTTGATATCAACATTCAAAGAATGAAGTTGGACCCTTGCCTTATATTATACATAAAAATTAACTCAAAATGGATCATAGACCTAAATGTAAGAGCTGAAAATACAGAACTCTAAGAAGAAAACACAGATGTAAATCTTTGTGATTTGGGTTAGGCAATAGTTTCTTAGTCATGACACCAAAAACACATGTGATAAAATAAAAAACAGATAAACTAGACATCATCAAAATTAAAAACTTTTATGTTTCGAAGGACACCATCAAGAAAATGAAAAGATGCCCTGGCTAGTGTCATTCAGTTGGTTGGAGCATTGTCCCATAAACCAAAAGGTTGTGGGTTCGATTCCTGGTTGGGGCATATGCCTAGGTTGCAGGCTCAGTCCCCAGTCAGGGCATGTACAGGAGGCAATGGTTCCATGTTTCTCTCTTACATGGATGTTTCTCTCCCTCTTTCTCTCCCTCCCTTTTCTCTAGAATCAGTGGGCACATCCTCAGATGAGGATTAAAAAAAAGAAAAGAAAAAGATGAAAAGACAATCCACAAAATGGGAGAAAACATTTGTAAATCATGTAATAAATGTCTTGTATCTAAAATATATAAATATATAAATAATTCTTACAACTCAACAATAAAAAGTTAAATAACCCAATCAAAAATGGGCAAAGGATTTGAACAGATATTTCTCCCAAGAAGACAGAGAAATAGTCAATAAGCACATAAAAAATGCTCAACATCATTAGCTATAAGGGAGATGCAAATCAAAACAACAAGATACTACATCATATCCACTAGGATGGCTAAAATAAAGAAGACAGACAATAATAAGTGTTGGAGAAATTGTAACCATTATACATTGTTGGTAGAAACGTAATGTTACAGCCACTTTGAAAAACACCTTGGCAGTTCTTTAAAATGTTAAGAACAGAGTTAGCATTTGACCCAGCAAAGCCAATCCTACGTATATACCCAAGATAATTGAAAAAAATGCATTCACTCAAACACTTGTACATGAATGTTTGTAGCAGCATTAAGCATGACTTGTAACAGCCAAAAGAGAAGAAACAATCCAAATATCCATCAGCTAAAGAATGGATAAGGAAAATGTGGTATATCCATACAAAATAATAGTATTTGGAAATAAAAATTTAAAAAACATGGATGAACCTTGAAAACATCAAATTCAAATATCAAACATCTAGAACAGGCAAATCTATAATGATAGAAAGTAGATTAGTGAGTACCTAGGGCTGGGGGATTTGGGAAGAAATGAGGGTAACTTGATAACTTGATATTGGCATTCAAAGAATGATGTTGGACCTCTGCCTTATACTATACATAAAAATTAACTCAAAGTGGATCATAGACCTAAATGTAAGAGCTGAAAATATTGAACTCTAAGGAACCAAAACACCCAATGGGTATAGGTTTCCTTTTTTGGATGATGAAATGTTCTAAAATTGACAGTGGTGACACTGCACTATTCTATATACAAAAAACCACGGACAGTACATTTTGAATGAGTAAATTTTATGGTATGTAAAATATCTTAATAAAGCTGTTTTTAAAAAACAGGCCCTTGGATCAACTGGGGAATGAAAGGCTAACAGGTACCACATACATAAAAGGCCAAGAAATGGAGTCCTCCTGCTCCTATTGTTGGGTTTTCCTAGCTGCCCAAGGACCAAAGAGGGGAGAGAAAGGGAAGTTGTTGTCAAGGAAGTGAGGTAACTTTAAAATGTGGACAATCTTTAAACTTATCTTTTAAAGTGTTGGTGACAAGATCTCAGTAGTCATGCCCTGGTTAGAGCACAGAGGGAAGTGCAGGGGAGGTTGCAGGAAGTATGTGTTGTTTCTCAGGAACTAACTTGACCTTGGTCTTCCTGAAAGCTTACCATCTAACTTGTCCATTGAGCGTGGTACCCTAAAGACAGTTAATTCAGCCTGCAGATGACTGGTCATTTCAGAAGAATAAAACCTAAATCCTGCTGCCGGTGGCCTGAGTACCTGCTCGTATAAATAGAGTGAGGTGTACTTCCTGGATGCTGAGAACTCCTGGAACCTTCTCCAGGATGAACAGTCACATCCCCATTTGACCGAGTAGTAATCCATTAATGCTAATTTAAAAACTTTTAAATAAGTTTTTGGTTTAAAAGAAGGCTTGTCACGTGTATCCAGTAAAACACAACTACAAAACAGTGATGAGATATCCCAACATGGACAATTATTTACAGTAAACAGGCATAGAAATCTGAGGCTGCCCAACCTAAGGTGGGTATTATACCACCCTATTTGTAAAATTCAACTGGAGTTAAAAACATCGTGCGGTTGCTGCTGCCTTTCTGCAAGAACAAAGAATATCTGGGGTGGGTTTTTTTTCATAGAATCCCTGCCTTTCTTTACTTTTTCAAATCAGTATATCTGATTTTTTAAAAAAGTACATTCAGCAAAATATCACCAGTCATAATCATAATGCAGCATGACTTAAAAAGTAATAGTAACAAATGATAGGTTCCTCACATATGGAACCTTCTGAAATATATTAAAAGAAAATTATATAAAAACCAACTTGTTTTGCTCTTAAATTACTTGTTTGTTCAAAAGTAGTAGAGGCTTTCTAGAAATGTATCCTAAGTAAATAATCAACAAAAAAAGAAAAAAAGCTATATACATAAAGTAACACATTATATCATTATGTATTTTTAACAGTATAAATTTTGAAACAACCTAAATGTTCTAGCATAAGGATATTGTAATTAGTGTATGACACAGGTACCCTATGGAGTATTATATAACTGCCAACAATTATGTAGCCTATAGAAAAATGATTAGGAGGCTGTTTTATCATAGTGATAAACTATGTAATAATTATAACTATGCATCAATATATAAGTATATAAACAAAAATGTAAAAAGGCAAGCAAAAATGTATTATGAATGGG
>VMDR010020227.1:0-17720 GCA_007922815.1 Macrotus californicus
AAGTCAAGAAATAGCATGAGGACCACTTTCTTGCTTCAATACAGTGTAGAAAGAAAAAGAAACAAAAGGTATAAGAAATAGAAAGACACAAAACTGTCATAAATTAATTAGTGCCTACAAAGAACCCTGAAAATAACCTTTACACCCATTATGAAAAATAAGATAATTTACCTAGGTATCAAGTAAAAAGATCAACATACAAAATAATTGGACATCAATACAAAAGGAAAAAGAAATAGGGGTAAGAGACATGCTTTTTTAAATAAAAATACCATTTTCAATAGCCACAAAAGATATGCTGAACCCCTAGAGAGAGAATTGTTAAAGCTTTACTGAAATACATCAAAGGAAACACAACTAAATAGAGACAGACGGAATGAACATGAGTCAAAATGCCAAAAGGGCGTTTCGGTAAAACTTAGGTTCGTTCTGAAACGCATGTGGGAGACCAAGGCCAGCTAGAACAAGGTAAGAGAAGGTGCCTTGTGAAATAGAAATTATTTTACACTTGTAATAAAAAAGCTAAAGTAATTAACTGGTGTCAGGAGGACAAACAGAACAATGAAACAGACTACAGCTTCCTGAAGGAAACTCACAGGTGTACGGCTCCATCACCAGAAACAGACCTATGTGTGGGCTTTTCACTGTGTGTCGTCAAGATCTGCATCTCTTCTGACCCCAGCTCTTCTGACCAAACACAGAAATTAACACCTGGTGAATTCGAGACTTAACTGAAAAAGAAAAAAAAAAATTTTTTTTTAAAGCAGTGTAGAAGAGCTTGATGACCTCCTTGTAGGGAAGGATCGTGTAGATGAGACACACAATGCACAAACCCTAGAGGAAAGGGTCGCAAGTGTGTGGACACCGTAATGTAAAACTTTGTTCCTTCAAAGATGCTAAGCATACAGTGAAAAGACAAACCACAGGCTCAAAAAAAAGAAACTGTCAATCCAGAGAACTACTAAATAATTATTTTTCAGAATAAAGTATTGCTGTAATTTACACGCACAAAATAACAACAAAAGCAATTAGAATAGACAAAAGACCGTTTCACTGAAGAAGGATCCCAAATGGCTTGCTAACAAATGAAAAGATGCTAAGCTCCATTACTAATCTGGAAATGCACATTGAAAAGACAATAGCGTCCCATTTCACACTCATTTCATATTTAAAAATATCAAAAGCGAACAAGAAAGTAGAAGCAGCAGAGCCCTCTGCACTTCTAGTGGGAATGCATCGAATAAAGCCGCAGCTATGCACATCCTAGAAGCTAGCAACCCACTGCTCACACAGGTGTCCTGAAGAGAATTTACAAGGGGTGTCAGGATCTGCACATGGGAGCATGCGGAGGTGCAGTCTGTAGAAACCGAAACCTGGAACCGATCCGAATGTCCAGCAGAAGGATGGACAGACACATCATAACGGAAGACAACACCAGGGAGGTTGTACACATGGATGCATCTCAGGAACAGAATGTCGAGAGGGGAAACACGTGTGAGTCCCTAAAGAACACCTAAGTGGAGCTATTCTGTGTGTCAAGTCGAAAACATGCAACAGCAAACGATCTATTGTGTAAGCAGGCAAATGTAGTGTAGTCACCTTTTAAAGAAAGGCAAGGAACCAGGAAGCCCAGATCTGCAGTAGCAGCTCTCCTTGAGAGAAGGGGATGGGTGGGTCTGGGAAGAGGACCTGGGGCACTCCAGAGGTGAGACGATTTTCTTTCTTAAAAGGGATGGTGCGTATACAGGGCTCATCGCATTGTCAGCCTTTACACCGTATTCACATTCTTAGAAATCTTGCTTTTGCATCAATTCCAAAAATTGAACAATTTAGAATAAAAATTTTAAAAAGTATTTAATCGGAAGTTCTGGCAGCAGTGGGCCAGATTAGGAGAGCTGCTGCCCCTGCAGACAGCCTCTCCATCACTTGCCTTATATTATCATCCAGACTGCGGTCTTCTTCACAGCTCTCTCAGGGGTCTTTCACTTCATTTACTCACTCACCTAACCCTTGTGTGCCCATGTCTGAGACCCTGGTCACTGCTTTAGAGGAGTAGCTCTCACAAGGGTGATCCCCAACCAGCAGCAGCTTCAGCATCACTTGGTACCAGTGTTCAGGCACCACCCTTGTCCTAGGGCATCAGATGCTGGAGTGGAAGTCCAGCAATCTGCTCTTAACAAGCCCTTCAGGGGATTCTGATGCATCTGAAGACCTTTGTTCCTGAGGCCATGCCCTGTCCCTTGCTGCCCATTCTCCCATTGTGAGTCACTTCAGCCCTCCCCCAGGAGAGCTGCACTTTCTCCTACCCAAAGCAGTGCACTTCCCAGAGCCAGCAGACCCCTCCCCTGCCTGCCACCAGGAGGAAGACACCTTCCATTTTTCCTTGCTCAGTGCCAAGCAAGCCACTGTGTTGTGTGATTGGTAATCTGTGGTCAGAAACTGATTGGTTTTTCTTGGGGAGTGCTTCGTCTCGTCTCCTCTCTGCCCGCCCTACAGGGCTCCAGGGGGCCTTTTATCACGATGAAATGATTAGCATGTGAGTGAGCCGTCAACAATGCCTAACAGCAAAGGAAGTCAAGATAGGCTGTGAGGTGGGAAGCCCAGTACCTTTCTTTCTGTCTCCGGTCTCCGCTTCCCCGAAATACTCGTGTCTACCTTTTTGTGGCCTTTTACAGTAGGAGACAGTTTCAGAGTCGCTCCCGAGCTCAGCGCCCTCGCACTCCCAGGGCTGAGAGGGGGCAAAGGTAGCAGTCAGTTGGCATCCACTCTGGCCTTGGGGGTCCCCTGCTGATCTCGGAACCCACAGGTGGTGAGCAAGATTAAAGTGAATTCCAAGGCCAATCTGAAATGCCAACACCCCCTGATGAACTTCTCCAAGCTCCCGATTCTTTTTTCTGCCAAGTTCTTTCTCCCTGCGGCAACTGTCTTTTTTGGGTATGGATCATTCACTTTGAATACTGCCTACCAAAATGAACACATGCACCATATTCTGAATTTGGTATCACCGCTGTCAACTGTTTAAATAAGTTACGGAAAACATTGCACACCGGGAAGTGTGCGTCCCTGAGCTGCGTGTGTGTGGTACACACCTGACCCTGGTATACAGGGACTGGTTAGGGAATACAGGGCTAATTCCATGAAGAAAGAGGCGGCATTTATAAAAAGAGCAGCACGAAGACAGGATGGGCAGGAGAGAAGTTCAGTTCTTTTGGAAGCGGTATGGTAGAGTGGCCAGCGCACTGGCTTTGGTGTCCACTAAACTTGAACTGGAGTCTGGGCTCTGCCCTTTTGCTAGACGTAGAACCCTGAGCAAGGTGCTCACCCTGGTTTCCTTGTTTGTGCCGTCGGGGACACAGGAACGGCACAGTCACAGGATTTGTGTGACGATTAAATGAGGTAACCCATATAATGCACTTGGCACGGGGTCCGTTACCCGTGTGTTCTCAGTAAAACGTAGCTGATGTTCGTGGTGAGAAATAAAACCGACAAAATACGTCAGACCAAGCTCTCAATGGCTGACTCAGCTCAGAAGGTCAGACCTTTTCTGAGGGACCTGTGAAGGTTTTGGTAAGAAAAGTGACACACTCCAAACTCACTGGAGGAAGGCACACTTGTGTGAAAGGGAAAGTGAGAGGGTGAACTTGGGAGGCGGGGGAAACAGCCCAGGTAGGAAACGAGTTGGTGTTCTGACTGCGGAGAAGTTGTGAGTTAGTGGATCAAATGAGGGAGGGAGAAGGGGACGAAGATGGCATGGGACCTGTGGCCTGGTGGCAGGCGGTGGGGGATGGTGGCAGCCATACCAATGAGAAGAGTGTGAACACAGCTGGAGGCAAGCAGGCAGTACTACCAGAAGGGAAAATTAGGCCATAGGGGAAAACGGCAGACGTTAGAAAAAGCAGAATAAACTGGGTTAAGTCAGTCAGTCAGACCTTACAGGACAGAAAAAACCAAGATGCAAAACCACCTTTGAATGTCAAAAGAGAGAGTGGTCCAGAGCACAGGAGGAGCTCAGGTGAGCGGGACTCAGGGGGTGGGCAAGGCCACCTTGCACAGCTGGCACTCCCTGTTGCTCTGGTAACGAGGCCCCTCCTAGTACTGACCCGATAGTGGGAAAAGCCACATGCAGGTGAGGTGAACGCAATTCCAAGCAGAGCCGCACCTGAACCAGCACCACCTGGTGGAGGTCTTGCCAGGACGAGAAGGATGGGCTGGAGGGATTTTTGCCATACCCAAAGCGGGGACGGCAGAGGGGAAAGAATGAGTTATGCAAAAGTCCAAGCCCGCCCACCTACGAGTACCGCCCCTGTGGTCTCCCTCTCTGATCCAGGCTGAGTCACTGTAGGGCAAATACAAAACTCCGTGGAGGAGCCTGCTGCCTGGAAGCAACCTCAGGAGCCCAGGGCTGGCAGTGTGGAGGAGCCCTCTCGTGGCACCTGTGGAAGGTGGCATGGATCTCAGTGGTGACGTCCCACTGGTCAGCTTGCTCCTCTTGCCACCTGTGAAGCCCAAGGGGGTTTGTCTCAGGCATAGGGAGGGTGGGGGACAGAGAAGGGAGTCAGCAGTTGGCAGACAGGGCGATGTTCCTTTTTAACACGTTCAGAGTGTCTGAAAGGGCCCTGGCCGGTGGCTCAGGTGGTTGGAGCATTGCCCTGTCCACCAAAAGGTTGCGAGTTGACCGGGCTGCGAACAGGAGGCAACCAGTCGATGTTTCTCTCTCTCTCTCTCAAACCAGTAATCATATCCTCGGGTGAGAATTTTTTTTTTAAGTGTCTGAAAGTTAGGAACACAGGAAATTGGTCTGAATCAGAGCGGTCGGAGAGCCAAGATGAGCCCCTGGCTTCCTGAGCTGGGACACCTCCCCTCTCGGCGACAGAGGGGAGGACCTTCGCTCCTTTGTGTTTGGCAGTAACGTCAAATGGAGGACTGTTCAGCGGATGGGTAATATTTTCACATGAAGTGACTTAGGCAAAAATCTTTCTAAGGAATATTAGCCTCTGTTTTTAATTTAACACACAGTAATTAAGCAACATACTCTAAGGATATTAGCCTCTGTTTCGTGAGAATAATTAACATGATAATTAAGTTACGTGCAATAAAATTCACACACCCTTTCGGGGCTGTAGCTGTGTGAGTGTCCACAAACTCACAGAGACGTGTGACCCCCGCTGGAGTCAAGGAGCAGGACAGCTGTGCGACGGAAAACCGTCTCCTGGTGCTGTCGCTTTGCGGTGAGGCTGCCCCCCGCTCTCCAAACCCTTCCAGCCACCAAACTGTTCTGAATTTTCTTCTGACAAATCTATTCGAGTAAGGCCTGAAATTTCTTTGTGATTGGCTAGTATTATAACAACAGTTACAGCAGTGAACATCAGTTACCATGTATTATGCATTCCAACATGTCAGCCACCATTTGAAGCACGTCATAGGTGGGGAAACGGAAGTTTTGAGAATTTTTGGAAAGGAGAAAAAAAGGGAAGAAAGCAAGGCTTGCCCAAGGTCAGGTCATGGCAGCCCCCCTCCACCCGGGGCTGTGGCTTGAGCCCAGGTATGCGTCTCTCTGCCTCCGTGGAAGACACAGAAAGTAGGACAGAGTAGAAGGAATACCTTCCTGTTGTAGGAAGCTCAGTTTAGGCCTGGGGTTGCCTTACTCTAAAAATAAGCAAAACTTATATAGGAACTTGGTTAGTTCTACAGATAAAGCAGCAATTGACTGGAGGTAAGATAAGAAGTCAGGACCCTCAGACTCCCTCCTTACAGCCTTCGTGATAGGCACTGAAGGCAAAGCCCAGAGATGTTCTCCCTTATCTACTTGACCAGGTTTGTTGATCAAAGCTAGAAAAATTTGCTGATCAAATACTGAAGTGCCATTTCAGTGCTCTGAGCATCAAACTTCCTCCTAAATTTTACACACATGCACACACACACACACACACACACAGCTGAATAGGATCTTTAATCTTATAGCCTTGTGTATGTTTCAGGTTGGAGTCCCCAACCCGGTCTCTGGTGATGGAAGCCCCAAAGGGAGTGGAAATAAATGCAGAAGCCGGCAACATGGAAGCAACCTGCAGAACAGAGCTGAGACTGGAGTCCAAAGACGGAGAGGTAGGAGGAGAGGGGGACGGGGCTCCAGAGAGACGCGGCTACCACAAGCCAGCCTTTCCCCAAACTGGTTTGTTCCTCCCTTCACCACTGGAGCTGATCCTGCACCGTCACAGCAGAGGGCCCACCAGAAGGTTTTATTCTGAAACAGATATGTCAAACGGGACCACGATAAGCCAAACCCGTGACACGTACAAATTATGAGTCACTATTTGTAAGTTGCTGAGATAACAGCATGTATTGCAAGTACAAGACAATACGTATGGCCATAAGGATGACTGCTCTTTCCTAATCCTGTCTCCTGTCATCTCCTAGGTAGCTAGCAAATTAAGCTAGATATCACACACACACATCTGGCTAAAGAAGAACTCAATGCCCTTGTAGTCACTTGTAAAGTTTATGTTGCATGTTTCTGCTCGCATTGAGCGTGGAGTGTCAGGTCCGACAGCTACCCCAAGTCAGATGAGCCAACAACAGCCACCGCAACTCAGACAAGCCAAAAGTTCAGCAGACGAGGCAGCAAGAGGGTGACAGATGGCGCACACTCACCCTCTCACCCCGACACACCCCCACTCTGATGAGCGCAATGGCTGCTTGTGTTTTTGCAAGCAACATAAAGAAAACATGATTCAGCTGCAGACTTCTTAGATGCCTTCCCTGTGTTCATAAGCGAAGTTTTCTGTTTAAGAATCTTGAGGAGAAAAAAATGTGGTCTTCTTTTTTAAAGCAAAACTCGATTCTACTTTTTGCAGCTACTGAGAGATGATCAGCTTCGAGCTGCCTCTGTACGCCAAGCCCACCTTTTCATTGGCTGACATCTGCTGCATCTGCTCTAAAAGAGCTGCTCAGACTGAGCACTGCGTTATCAATCTGTCTCTTCAAACAGCCACAGACTCCAAGCCACACACATTTAACATAGTGACTACATCAGCTGCAGTTAGCGCTATCAGAGTCCGGCTTCTGCCGGCATCGGTGGTCTCATGACAGTCACGCACGCCCAGAAAGTGTCATGTGTTCTTGAGGACTCACCGTGCACACCGACACACGTAGGGTCTGAGAAGGCCTCCAATACAGGAAATTGCTAAGCTAGCGTTTCCAGCCTTGTTTCACTCTGGGACTCTACTCACACCCGACATGATACACTCGCAAAATGCTAATCTGTGTACACCGTCAGTGCCGTGTTGTCTCGCTAGAACGTAAGCTTCCGTGAGGGCAGAGACTTTTGCTCTTGTTCATCTCCACGTGCCCAGGGCCTGCAGCACTCAACGCATAGTGTGTGCTCGTTCGATTGAAGTTGAACTGAACATTCGCCTACTGTGTCTGAACGTCAGGAGGGTACATGCCCGCCTCTAACTCTCCCTTCCTATTTGCTCTCTCTAGATTAAGTTAGATGCTGCGAAAATCAGACTACCTAGACTGCCTCACGGATCCTACACGCCCACAGGAGCGAGGCAGAAAGTCTTCGAGATCTGCGTCTGTGCCAACGGGAGATTATTCCTGTCCCAGGCAGGGACCGGTTCCACTTGTCAGATAAACACAAGTGTCTGCCTTTGAGAGACTCTCCATAGTGGACATTGTCGGCAGCAGAAGGCCTTTTTCTGGCTTTAGACGCTGGCTGCCGGCTATTTTTACTAGAACACAGAAAGCCTATCAAAGACCTTGTGTGCGTGCGTGCGTGCGTGCGTTTACGCGTGAGCGTGTTTGCGTGTGTGGGTGGATATAAATATATATAAATATATATAAATAAATATATATATCCTCTGTATAAAATGAGGTTTCAGTACAAAAGGAACCACGGGTGACCCTGGATATCCGGTCATTTCCATCCCCACCCCACCACCTACATGATAAAAATCAAAACACTGATTCAGGCTCAGTATTCCCCAGACCCTTCAAAAATCACTCAGTGTCTTGGACACTTACCAAATATTCATCTATGCCTTTGAGTAACGGCCTGTCTTCTTTAGTGTCATTACAGGGCAGTGATGGCGGGAATCTCCAAGTCATGCCCGAGTGCTGTAACCTTGGAATTAAAAACAGAACACTGGGTTTCCTTTTGCAGCTTTAGTGAGGCTGACCGACTTCTCCCTCTTCAAGTTAGGGACGGGGTAGTTCAGCCATGCATGCTCAAAATGGCTGTTGCTCCTTGGCAGTCAAATGTTCGGGGGCTTTTGTAGGTGGGTGAGCAAGGGGGGGTGACTTTTAGCGAAGTGCTCACCCAATTCCTGCTATCTTCCTTCCTTCACACTCACATGTTACCCCCCAGTCAAAACCAGAGTTGTAAATCAGCACAAAAGAGGGTAACAGCTGCTCCCCAGTCGGCTGGAAGCCACTCAGTGGCCTTACAGGCAAAGAGTACGTGGGTAATATCTCTCTGTTTAAAGGGGGAAAAGGTTCGAAATCTGTTCTGTCTTCACTTCTGACTTAGTCAATAGACTCCAACTCAGAATAATTGGATCAATCAAAATTAACAGGAGGGGGACCCCTACCCCAAGAGGAGCCATTTGGAGATGGAGGTCTGAGAGTAGCATTGGGAACCTAATTATTTTGATGTTTCTTGGGATTGGTAAGTCATTTAGACATGTGCCTTTTATTTTGAAAGGCATGCCCACACTGATTTGATCTTACATATTTTTTTTTCATGTTGGGATATTCATATTCCTAAATCCACCATTATGTTTTCTCCAAGAATAACAGATCTAAAGCACTACATGCCTCCCCCCTTAGACATGCTCACTGAAATGTAACATAAACTGAGTCAAGTGTCTTTATCAGAATCGCTGTGTCCCCTGGGCCCAGCAGCACCGCCCCCTCCCCCACCCTGCCACGTGCGGAGGCAGCTCTGCAATTCCCGCCATCAACTACCACCCATCACTCCGTCTTCATCATCATGCTCCAGGGTCACCCTGGCCAGCTCTTGTGCTGGGACAGGGGATTACACCATCTCTGTTCAAAGAGGGGGAAATGTGCCTATGCCTTAAGTCAATGCACTCAGCAAGGAGAAGCACATCCTATTTATCTTGTCGTTTCCTGTAGTTTATTTTGGGTGACTGGAGGGCAATGGTTAAGTAACAACCGGGCGTCTTAACAGCAGGTCGACGCGCCAGGTGGCTGACAGGTGTGGAGTCTCAGGAGCGCAGATTGGAGGCACACCTGGCTCAGAGAGTTCTAGATGCCGCTCGACAAGGATGGGCCCCACGATCCGAAATGAAGTCGTGTTTCTAGGCCTGAATGGGTTTTGTTTCTCGGTTTGCTTGTTTGTTTGTTTTTCCTTCAACGAGGTTCTAATTTGTTCTTACTTCACAAGCAGGGTAAGATTTGTCATAGGAGATTAAAAAAAAGAGGCTGGATATCTGTGAGCTTCCACTCAAGCACTGGGCCACGGCCTGGACACACAGGACGTAAAAGCAAGCTGTGTGTGTGCTCAGTCCCTTGGAAGAACCGGGACGAGGGGTAGTTCCTCCCCAGGGACTTCGGCCCTGCCGGCTTCCAGACCCCAGGCTCCCTGTACTCACTCCTGCTCAGCGTCCCATAGAGAAGAATTGAGTTGTTGAAGGGCAAGATCATGAGATTGCTTAGTTTTTAGCACTAGGCTCTAGACAAGAAAACTCCAAAAGGTTCTCAGGTTGCTGTGGCTCAGTATTCCCTATATCCTGTAGGATCACGCGGCCGGAGTCCGCATTCACCACACACAGGGCTCTGCCAAGCCAGGAACGGCCCTGCCCAGTGGCTGCGAGCATTTCCCCCACATCGTTCAGATAAACAGGAGTAGCTGCAAGGTCCTTTGTGGCCGAATACCGTAATACAAAGTTTTTTCAAGCAGACACACCATCCTTCTACACAATCGGCACAGTCCACAGGTGACAAGATGACAAAGGGTTCCTGAACCCCTTTCCTCTGATTTCGGTCTAATCGTCACCTGGAAGTCGGGGACCAGCGCCTTGGGAATTTTATTCCAATTAAAAGACTGGTGTGATCCCACTTACAAAAGTTTATCCTAAAGGTATTCAGATCACAAATAAAATAGAAATAATAATAGCAGCCAATAATAGAAATCAAGCACCTATGGAGCACAGACATGATATAAAATCCCAATTTTCATTTGTGCTAAGTGACCACAATATACCAGGCAATGAGCAGGAAATGTGGCACAGGTTAAATTATGTATTTTGGTTCAGACTTTAGAATTTGATAAGATGCATTCTAATTCTTCAATGTGCATTTTTTTCTCCCTACTTTCTAGAAGTAGAATATGTGTCCATGGTCATGAGAGAAAGTTTTACCTGAATTCTGGGGGGGAGAAATATATATATATATATATATATATCTTTTCCATTAAAGTCTGAGAACCTTTAATTTTAAAAAAACGAGATTCTTTCTACTTTTTATAATGTCTTCTAGAAAGTCATACCTTCCAGCACAGCAGGCGGCAAAAGAAACAAATCAAATGAATTTTTAATATTCTAGAAGTTCTAGGATGTCCATATTCTTCAGAAGAGTTTTAAAGATGACACGTTGATCTCCGGATAGGTGTATCACTATGTCTATTTAGCACCAAGTCCTAGAGGCTCAGTCTTGGGAGATTGCGAGTGTGGACAGAGGTGTTCAAAGCCCTGCAGAGGGTTCTGTATAGATGGCGCCTCGACAGGAGGTGTTTGAGTCATATCTCCCAAGGAACAGGTCTTACCAGCTTGAGGTGGTTGTCATTTTTTTTGACATCAGTCTTCCTCTGGTTCGTTTTCATTGTCCCTCCAGCACCTGCAGGCCAAAGATTGCTTGAGGTGTGATTCCAGAGCAGGGGTCAGCAAACTGTGGCCCCCTGAACCAAATCTGGCTCATCAGCTGTTTTTTGTCAATAAAGTTTTATTGTAACAGCCACATCCGTTGATTTACATGTTGTCTATGGCCGATTTCCTACGGTAACAGCAGGGTTGAGTAGCTGTGCCAGAGATCGCACGGCCCACAATGCTTTTAAACAGTTACTAATTGGCCTTTACAGAAAAAGTTTGCTGACCCCTGATGTAGAGGTCATTTATGGTATGTGTTGGACACGGCAGCAAAAGAGTAAAGCCTACCTGTCCGCGTGTGCCTGGGAACACAAACACTTGGCTATAGACAAAAGGTTAGCCTTATACCGTGTAAAAAAAACAGTGATCCACTTGTCTGAGAAACGCAGCCTCACAGGGAGGCTGGGATTAGGGGACAACAGAAAAGGAAAGGAAAGTTGTGATTCCTCAAGAGTTTTTTTCCCTTGGACCCTGAATAGATAGGAGGCTCCTCCGGCCTGTAGCTCATGTGGCAAGAAGTGAAGCAGGGGTCCTGTGATTGAAATTTAGAATTTCCTCCCTAAAGAGGTCATTTCTGCAATCTCTAGGTTTCGCCTCACCTTCCCATATTGCCAACAGTTGCCCGTCCCGTGGTCATCCAGAGAATGTTTTTGACCTGACACCATCACCTCGGTCACTCACCTCCAGTGTGCTTACTGCCCTGTGACCACACCATGCCAGAAGGGCTGGTGAGACCAACCAATAATTAGAAATACTGAGAGATGCATCTGAAAATACGTAGGAAGAGAAAAAAATGGAGTGCAATTCTTTCATGAAGCTGTTGCTGGAGAGAACCGGAGTAATTCCAGTTTGGTTTTTGTGTCCAAGGACCTGGGTCTCTGTGCTTCGGGGTAGCGGGAGCACAAAAAACACGATTTTGAACTCTGAATCTGCACCTGCGCGGTGAGGCAGGTTCCCACCAGAGGCTTGTCCCTTTGGCTAACACCCCTACCGCTAACCTGGGGCTCACATCCCGTGCTGTTAGAATAGCGTCGGTGTGAATGAACCTTCATGAACTGAGTATCACGTCAGAGAGGAAAGGCTTTTTTTCCCCCTCAGTGAAAACCACCACCATTTACCAGACCCTAATCAGCGCCACTGAGCATCTCATCTGGATTCCACCAAAAGAAAATTCAGTTGGCAGCCCTGCCTGTCACAGGAGGAACTAGACAAGAATGTCTTGCTTTTGTTTACTTTAGGTAAGAGGTAGCATGATGCTTGGACAAAAGAGATAAATATATTCACGTCAGCACCTGAACCGTATTCTTAAGGCTCTGTGAAAGGTGAAAATCTCATCCGAGTAAGTTGTCAACGAGACCCGTTTTGTAGCCTGCCCCTGCACCAGGAAATCTGAGGCACAGAAAGGATAACAAGCAGCCCTGGAGGACACGTTTGCATAGTGCCCCAGGAGCAGGTGGGGTGGGGGGGGAGTTAAAAGAAACCACCTTAGAAAACAGGCCTTTTATCTCCACTATAAAATGTCTCTCTTTGGGTCTTTCATCACTTTTTCTTCGGGGGAAGGTTCCCCCATTTCCAGCATATTTCCATTAAAATAGTCAAAGCTACTGCACTGGAATGTCAGATGCATTTCTTTCTTTGTGGTAATCGGAATTTAAAATTATACAGTTGCCTCTGAATTTCTCATTCACAAAGAGAAACCGCTGATAAGAGAGAAAGCAGGCTGAAACCTGCTGCTTCAGCCAGCACAGCCCACCACCCACACGAGCACTTTCAAAAGCAATGTGATTTCTCTGGTTCTTAGAAGCTGTCTTCATAATGGAGTCCTTGAAATTTCTCAGGGCGGATCAGAATGGCAAAGGGAAAATAATCATTGGTGGGAGGTCCCTGTTTTGCGTATTGTCAGAGCACAAGTGTAAAAGAAAATAGCCTATTTGGGGTGGTCCCTGCTCACGTACACTATTTTCTCTTGTTTTTACCTCACTTCCTTTTAGAGATACTGACAGGGTAGGAAATGAGCATCTTCCTTTGAGAAAAGAAAGCACCGTGAGCTCTTGATGCCACGGGAAGCCTGATGTCTTAACATATCATGATGTTATCAAATCCACCAAAAAGTCTCAGACACACTGCCAGCAACGCTAACTCAACTCCAGCCCAGAAAGTGGTCGTACCTGTCCCACTTGCATGAGGTTTGCAGGGGCCCTAGAACAAAGGCTGTGTAGGCAAGAGCTATGTAGAGTCCCAGTGCACCTGTTAGGACAGGAAGCCAGAGGGGTGTCCCCAAAATGCCTCATCAGCCGCATAACCAACCAGCCAGCCTCACTGGTGAGCGAAGGGATTGCGTGTCTTCCCGGAGCATTCGCTGAGGCCAGACAGACAAGACGAGCACAAGTCTGCCCTCTTTGGGAGAAGAGAGAAGGAATCGTCTGTCTTCCCTAAACTCAACTCTGCATTCCTGCTCCTAGACTTGTCTCATAGTCCTTCTTCTTCCAATGTCCTCACAGCCTATTTCTGCATTTAGATCATTTTGGTGAAATGAGAGAGAACCCAGATTTCATAATGTGAGAAATTCCAAGTGAATCACTGAGGTTACGTAGGAGCAGAATAGCAAAGAATCATCTTGGGGCAGGAAGATGTTATTTGTTGACAAGGAAGCTGTGGGTGTTTCTTTAATCTCCGTTTCATCTAATCCACGGAGTTCTAACATTTTGAGGGTCCTACATTCTTTTGAGAATTGGAGCAAAGTTCTGGACCTCCTCCCCAAAGAAAATCATGCCCTAGAAATTTTGCATAAAATCAAATAGGTCTTCTTGGACCCAAAGCCTACTCTAATATATGACAAGAGTTGGATTCTATTCTCCAGTTACAATACTAATATTTATTAATATTCATTGAGCACTTAACCGAGTGTTTTATATGCATTCACTATTTCATCCTCAAAATAATCCTTTGAGGTGGGGTCTAGTATTGTTCCAATATACAGAGATGCCAACTGAGGCTTAGGAGAGGTTAAGAAACTTGCCCAAAGCCACTAACTAGAAAAAGGCAGAGCTAGAATGTGAACCTAACTCCAGACCACCATGCTATGAAGTCACCAACATGTCCAGCTATTTTTCAGGCCATTGAAAAATGTCTCCTACCTGTTTTTAGACTAGGCCATTTTGGGTAGATGAAGCCATACATCTTATGTCTCCCATGTTTCTGTAATCTCTCATCCGTGACAGCATCCAGTTCAGAAGTGTAGATGCATGAGGTGAAAATACAGATTGTCAGTCTGAATAGAATCTGGGACCCCCCCCCAAAAAAAATATAGTGTGCTCTATATGTGGTCCTTGTTAAGTCAGGCTTCTTATCCTTAAAAATTGGAAGATGCCTGGGTTGTCAGCTTTGCATCTAAGAGAAAATGTTAATGGGTGTGGCTGACTAAGTCAGCATTTCCTCACTCATACATCATCTTCCCTGGTTCCTCAGTTCAAAAGACAAGTGTCTTATTTTAGGTGAGGTCTTTGACACCATGTTGTTATCATGCTTCCCTACTTTGACTTGTAGCAAAACTCAAAAAAAAAAAGAATCAAATAGAAGGGAGCTCAATCTCTATTATTGTGCCTGTTTCTCTACAAGAATATAGGACTAGCAAGGACTCGATTAGCAGCAGGCATTCCATACCCAACCCAGCTGCCTCGGCTCTGCTGCTGGCTTTCACCCCACACCTTGTACCTCAACAGGCCATGCCCCTCCCCACAAGCAGGAACTTCTCACCAAAGCACTCAGGCTGTCACTTCTAATTGATCTGGCTTGGAAAAAGGACCATTTGTCAATCCTTGTTGAAATGGTAGCACCCTTTGACCCTGACCCCGTGCATTGTACACGGGGTGTCCTGGACTCAGCAATGAACTTGAGGGTATTCCAACCACTAAAGGAGATGAGTGCATCTGAAGTTCTTTACAACTTGGTGGCTTTGGGGCACTTTCAACTTCTAAGCAAAAAGATCGGGGCTTGATCTGTAAGAATTAAAAGACCTGAAAGCATTCTGAAGCCTTAACTCAGCCAGCGACCCTCCGAACAGGTTATCAACCAGTTTGCCCATGATAAGGTCCAGCTGCGGACCTGCCCTCACCTAGAGCTGAGAGACCAAACGGGAAAGAGATTGGGGCTCATCCTGCTTTTCTGTGCTTTCTCAACAGCACATATCTGGCCCACTGGGCGGTGTGGACAGAGCTTGTCACTGGTCCTGACAGACCTTGTCCGAGTGCCAGCCAGGGTCCTGTAGTGCCCGGCTGGCTCAGCTGCCTCATAAAACCTCAGTAAAGGGATGAGCACAAAAACATCAGAGACCCTGTTTTGGGGTAAGTCATTCAGGGGTTTTCTTTTAATGGCGTATGCATCCCAGTGGCCTATCAGGAATGGGTACTTTTAAGGGGTCTCATGGAACTACCATCTCCAGAGCCAAGATCAAGTTCCTTGGTAGAGATGGCACCTAGCGAAGTAGAGGGAAGAGTCCACAAAGCTGATTGAACCTCATTTCTGTCCAGTGTTTGGCTGAGGGGGCGACAGAATTTTCCTTGTTAACTACCTCCTCAGTCAACGGTCTCTTTCTCTGAGGCCATGAAGAAGCAGGCGCAGACCTCTTAAGGACAGGTGATCAACCTGGTTAATTGCAGAAGGAAAGGTAGAGGCCATGCATCATTGTGGGGGTTAGATGCACTCCTGGAGAAGCGATTCTGGTGCTTTTACCTGAAAAGATGAGTCCTAGAAGTCCAAGCTGCTTGGAGATTTTGGAAAAGGCACCCCATCCCCATAAAGCAATTAAGTTCAGCCTTTGGGTTATTTTTGGTTTGCTTTGGTTTTTCTCTGGGTTTGGGTGTGGTATAAGAAAGAGCTTAGTTTTGTTTTCATTTTGAATGCCATCAATCCTTGCACACTCTATGCAAAAATTTTGTAAGCATTGCAATAATGCTATGAATTACAAGAAACTATTTTAACTTTATTACACTTTCTGTATAAAAAAAAATTTGTATTTAATATTATTTCAACTGCAGTCTTGTAAAATATATTAATAAAAATAATGATTGGTAAGAAGGAAAGCACCCTTGTCCACTTCTTTAGGGAACCCCTCTTTGAGAGTTGATAAACTAGTCCCTCGTACTGTCTCGACCTCAGAATTTATGTTCAGAGTTACCTCTCTTCTGCATCTCTCTGATCTGTGGCCTGACGTGGTGGTGAAGCTGTTCTGACTCTCAGAAAGAGACTCACACAGGCTGCCTTATGGGAGGTAATACATAGTCTAGACTTGGGAGTCCCCAGGGCTGGAACAACAGGTCAAGGGTATAGCCGTGCTCTCCTGCTCTCTCTCCTACTGACCGCATAGGCTGTCTTTGCTACAGTTTGCCACACCCTCCTAAATCAGTGGGGAAGCCAGTAGAGTCCCTAGTGTGTGAAACCATTTTCTTTGGCCTACCTTAGCATTCTTGGTCAACCAATAGATGAGCCACTTTTGAGCTAGATGCCTATCCCTGGTTCAGTCCATTTTCATCTGCTTCCAAAGAACACCCTAGCACTGCTCCCTGAGATGGGGCCAAGGGTGAAATAACTTACGATGGAAGTCATCATGACAGAACCGCTCTGATCCCCCCAGCACAACCAGCCCTGCATTTTGAGCATCTCTCCTCTCCTGGCCTTCCGCTGCACTGAGGTTTTGCACATGCTCTCCTACCCACCTGGAATGCCCTTTCGTCCAGCACCTCCTCACCCCAGGATATCATCCTCAGGGTCGCTTTTTTATATCATCTTATCTCTACGGCCTTCCTCACTCTTCCTTGATTGCCCTGTTAAGTTTTTCTAATTTCTCTCATAATTCTACATTGTACTAGGACTTACCGATTTGCTTATCAACCTAGAAGCCTACAGTGCTTATATTCGTTCTGAAAAGAGTAATGAATGCCCTATCGAAATGGGTCCTCATGACATGTTGTAAGGAAGTTAAGACTTTTCCTCCTCTAGAAATTCTGAGGGAAATTTTACACACATAATGCATGAGGGAACTGGTGTCCATTCCCAACCGTGTTTTCACTGTAGGCTACATCTCATCAAATTTGCGTCCGGACTGCAAATGACACTGAAACAATATTATATAATCCTCAAGGTCAAAGGCTATAATAAAAATTTTATTCCCACCCAGGGTGTAATTTATCTCAAAGATATAGTCATTCGACTACCTGGTTTCTTGGGGGCTGGGGGAATTTACCTAAGAAATCTGAATCAAATTCAAGAGAGGTGATTAATTGATGGAAAATGTTGAAATGTAGCTAAAATAATAAATACTAAGGAGAGGAAAAGGCTATTACTGGTGAGTCACACTAATTGACATAATTGTTGATTCAAAATTAGAAAACAGATGAAATACTAGACGGCTAAAAATAGCTCTATTCCTTTTCTTCAATAGAAGGAAAAAGTTTTCAGTGGAAAATAGGTATAAATCAGCAACTTCTCCGTTTCTTCTGATCTTGACCCTTTCAAAAAAAGATGTAAGATTCTGTAGCCAATTTAATAATCCAGTCTCACTTTATCTGAAGAAAAGAACCCAGGACATGAAGGTGGGGAATGGGAATCAGAATGCAGAGAAATAAACACATTTCAGAAAAACTTGTGAGCAACACGGATGACTTAGCTTCTCCAGTTAAGTCCAATGTCAGATTAACATTGTTTTGTGAATGCCAAAGTTCAGGTACCCTCAGGAACACCAAACCCCTGCCACTGAGGATCAGTTGAAAGAATTCAAGGAAGACCCTTGTGACAATGGACAGACAGCAGAGCAGCCTTTAAGACTTCCTTGTACAA
>VMDR010020228.1:0-17717 GCA_007922815.1 Macrotus californicus
GCCCAGCCAACATTAATGGGGTAGGAATGCATACAGCTCTTCCGAATGGTCAGCCAAAAAGCTGTAGGCACAAATGGATGATCTTCTTACAAGTGTATAATCCTTATTCTTATAGGAAGGGGGAATAAATAATTGGACAATAGTAAAATCCACTGCACATGCCTTTCATCAATTGAAGGAACTAAATCATTTATTCTGTAGACTGTCCCACATTGTAATATATAGTATTGTTTGATTTATTACTTTATGTCTTGGAAACTAATATTTAGATATAGAGTATTCATTAGATTTGAATTTGATATTTCTTAAGGTAAGAGTGCTTTGTAGATACTCTTCATATGTACTTCCTACTGTATCACATATGAGGCCACAATATAGTTGATTAACCCATTTTACTAATGCTGAGCTTGATCAATGGGCTCTGCTAGTATCAGACTGATCTTTCCATTCAAAAATTCCTCATTGATATTTCATCTTATGGTTTCAGCATCCATTCATGATTATTGTCTAGATCCCATGTTTCACCGATGACTGCAAAATAATGATTTTTCTTAATTCAATCTATATTTATTAAGTAGAATTTTAAAAAAGTATGATTAAACTGCCATTTTGAATCATAGCTACCATATTTATTTTATATTTTGAGGTCTGAATAAAATTTCCCACTGAAAAATTTATTATAAACAGTTTATAAATCATTGTGTCAGATGATCTCTTGAATACCTTCCAGCTCTAATGGCTCATGCTTCACAACAGGACAAAGAAGTACAGCTGATAGAAAATTGTGCAACTTAACTAGTTAGATTCTCCCTCTGGACTGAGAATTATGATGAAGCTATGGAGGGTCCCTCTGACCACTAGCTTCTTGTAAGGTAGAGGGAAAATGATCCTCCAGCCTTCATTCTTGAAAGCCATGACAAATGATTGTTCTATGTTGTGCATGTATATGTACCTCACACCAATGTAGGATATAAAACTGGGATTACTAAGCATAACAAAAATAAACTCTGTATTTCTCTTCCCCCATCCTCCACTATGGTACCTTTAGCTTCCTCTAAAGTACCCCGCAACTATCCCCATAGTCTCATGAGATAACATGTTCTCCTGTGTTCTCAGAAATATGAACTCATCCATCATTAACCTCTCCTTTTAGCCTACCACCCAAAACCTTGAAATTATAACCTGCCACTACAGAAAAACACAACTTTGCTATGTTCACTGCATTCCCTGTTGTGTTACTCTGATTTCCTTCAAAGTGGAAATAATTCCTCTCCTCCATATTTATATTTCATGTCATTACATGAACAGAAAAGTAATACTCTTGATTTATAGAGATTTTAGTGAAACAACCCTCTCAAACTTAACCCACACTCTCCTCATTTGTGACTCAATCACATGTTTATGGGGTTTACAAGAACAGATTTTCTCAATGACAGACAGTTCATTGCATAGCATATGTTCCTTTTTTGCTTTGGCTGGAACATGCAGATGACCCCATGTCCTGATATAAAAAGAGACATTATTGGCCCCTTTCTTAACATAAGAGTAGAAATGACTAGTTATGTCACATAAAGCAGCAGCTTGGAAGATGATTTTAATTTCTTCTCTAGATCTTAAGTGCAGTGACATCATTTTCCCTGTAGAAGTTGACACTGATTTCAACCACATAGTGTGGTCTTGGAGAAAGTCAAGATGGAAACTTTTGGTAGATTATTTGTTCTGAGGTGCTCACTCTTGCCTTACAGAAAGCAGACTGCAGAAGGAACAACAGGAAAATTGAATGGGAAGCCTTAAATGGCATAATCTAAGGCAACATTAAGGGCTTATGTAGAAAAAAAATGCACATGTAAAATCAGTAGAGAAAGAGGGTTACTTGGTTTGCTAAGTAAACCAGTACTGGCTCTAACTGTTGTCTACACCCCTGAGTAAGTTTCTTATTCTTACACCTTTGTTTGCTTATGAGTTTGATCTAAGACAAAGTCTTCAATGCTATAAAATGCTCTGGTAAAATGAACACTCACTATATCCACCACAAACAAGAAGGTCTTTCATTACCTTCCAGGCATCACAGAATAATCCACAAGGCTGAATATTATTTAAGGAAAATTTATTAATTTATGGAGTTTAGGAAGTAACAAACACTACAATTTAACTTCTTGAAGTCTGGCATTATAAAGAATTTTTTAAAAAAGATTTATTTATTCCTATTCAAAAGCAGGCAAAATGACCCAGTTGCTTTGTGGTACATGGGGCCTGGTTGTCTATCATCAACTGATTGGATTTCTTTATGGTCAATATAGAGAGGACCATCTTTTCCACATCAGATACTTCCTCTGGTACAAACTTATTCTCTTTTCCCTTATGGAAGAAAACACCCAATGATCACTATAGATTTTATTTATATTTTTGTGTGTGAGTGTATGTATCCACATGTGTTTACGTGAGTTCTCAAGATTCCTAAAAGAAGTAGATGTGCTTATTATTAAAAAATAAATAAGGCTCTTAAAGTGATGCTCACATTATGTACATGTGAAGTCTGCTTTTCATGAATTTGTTTTAAAGTTGACTTAAAAATAATAGAGATGCTGCTGGTAAACTTTGACCTTTTTGAAAATGTGTAAAGGTGGTGGCTTAAACAGAAATATAAAGTAAAATATTTCTTTCTTGGTTCAATTTTTAAAGAGGAGAAAAGACAGTGAACAAAATAGGTTTTTTAATCAGGTAATCCCAGATTTACCTTATTTCATTTATTATAGAATCGATAATTTGTCCTTGATGATTTCTTAGAATAATTCCCCTGTGGTTTGAGGGCTTAAAAACTGGACTCACATCTACCTGTCCCTTTTCCACATTCCTATATATGTGGATCAGCTTAATCTTCTTTTTCACACTGCTCTTTCACTGCCCTAGACCTTGGCTCTGTCAATAGAGTGCTCAGTGTTTGATAAAGAATTATCTTCACAGTTCACTTTCCAATACTTTTCCTTAATGCTCAGTTGTCCTGCTAACTGAAAGCAAGAGATTAAACTAAGGGCAATCAGAACTTGGCATGCCTGACTTCAGTTTTTGTGTGTACTATGCTTTTTTTTTTCAATACTACAGGCTAGTTAATTAGATATCAGGCCAGCTCATGAGCTGTAGGATGTGAAGATGTTCCCCATGGGTGTTTGGAATCAAAAGCAGCATGCTGATGGTGGTTGTGGATGCTAGCCCTAGTAATTCCACTGCTATTTATTTCCACAGTCAACTCCAGGTGTGACTGTGATGACCCTGAGTGTTGAGGATGTAGGACTTGGTTTCTTTCATTTAATCCACAAGTAGCATTGTATGGAAGTTAATAACATGGGCTCTGGGGTTCAACAGCCTTAAGGGCACATCTTTGCTCTGACGTATATTCTGTGTGAATTTAGGAAAGTCTTTGAATCTCTTTGTACTTGTTTCATCTATTCAGTAGAGTTAATATGTCTATCTCATTGGATAGACATGAGAATTAAATGAGATAATGCATGTATGCTTAGGACAGAGTTCTCTAAGTTTGCTGCTAAAATTGTTATAAATAGTACTTAATTCAATCCTCACATGTTAAAATAGTACAAGTTAGGGGTGGAGCTCTCTAGGATTGTTTCAAAATGCAAGTTACTTAAGTGAAGTTATTAACATAAAGTTTAGTTTAATTTTCTGTACATTTTATTGTAAGCAGTTGATGCAGTTCTACCTCAGTTCTGAGGTAACAAACATACCTTGTTTACCTTCTCCCAGGAGCATCCTGCTGAGCTGGCACTGACTGTGGGAGCAGGATACACAACCTCAGAGAGGAGTTCTAGTCAATTCAGTTTTCAGGAGCTTAAATAACAGAAAAGTTCTGCAATGACAAATTTATTCCAGAAAGAGGAATACTGTGATCACAGCTCATCTAATCAAACTGAGCTTTCTTTTAATAGTCTCTGTTTTGTAGCAGTAGTGAAAAAATATTTGACTGTCAAGGAACCCCTGTCCTAGGCAAGATTTGTGCTCAGCTTTACTGACATTTTGTTCTTTTACTGGGATCAGGCTCATTCCAAGACATTTGTGCTTAATGAGCCCACCGGAAAATTTTCAGAGCCAGCAACAGGAGACCACTACCTGGCAGATAACCTCAGTTGCTGACATAGGCAGAGAAAAGGCTCAGGGACTTCAACAGACTGTTGATCTCCCTGTCAGCATCTGCATCAGCATCAACTATTTGTAGTTCATGATGGAAAATGATATTCTGGGATTCCTTACATATCTGCATTTCCCTTCCCTATTGCCTACTTGTGGGGGAACAAATGCTTTGGGATTCTTGAAGAGATAGTTCTTCCCTATGGCTGTGTGTCCTAAGCTTGGTGGCTGTCTGAGCCTGGCAGATGCCCCTTAATTCAATCCTCACATGTTAATATTTGGCTCACATCTCCTGCTGTGCTAGATGTTGGGGGGTTTTGTGAAAGGAATTATTTTTCCTGAAATTTTCAAGCAGAGGTCAAGTGACCTGCTGTAAATTCAAAAATGGTCTTAAAAATTTAGAATAAAAGACACATGACAACTACTTCTTGCTTGGTAGAAATGAGCAAGTGAGTGATGGCCCCAAGGGAGAAGAAAGAGAACCAGTTATTCTAAGGAGTATGTGCAATGGAGTTCCTGAATGTATGGATGAGCAGGAGAAGAGTAGTTGGGGATGGAAGAAACATGCAGTAGGACTGGTCTTTGCTTTATGGTTTGCTTGTTTGTTGTTTGTTTGTCAACCTTAACTCTCTTTTCTGGCCCAAAGGAAATCTTTCATCTGGCGAAGTTGAGAGCATAACTTTGGTATAAGACACACTTGGTTGAGAATTTCAGCTCTGCCACTCACTCACAAAATATATACCTTGGTCAGGTTGCCTGAACTTTTTAAACCTTGGTTTCCCCATTATTAAGGATAATAGCTCCTGTTCTGTAAATTAAATGAATAGTAAATATGAAGACCCTAGAATGGTACCTGCCAAATAATTCAATGGCATTAAAGGTTATCTAGTTAGGTAGGGATGGTGGTATTGGTAGAGGTGGTGATGAGGGTGTAGAGGTGGGAGTTCTGGTGTTAGTACAAGTGGAAGAAGAGGCTCTAGCTTTTTCACCTTATGATTCAATGGTCTTCTAAGTGTGCCATAGCAAATGCACTGGCTTGGAGAAAAACCAAAGGATTTTGGCTTCACCCCTTTACTGCCTTCTCCAAAGTACATTTTTCAACCATTTTGCCTGCTTTTAATTGAACCAGACTTACAAATGGAAAAAATAAGAAGGGTCAATATTCCTGACACTTGCATCACCTGAGCTCCTGAGAGACCTGGTTAGAGACTGGCCTTTGAGCCTTCCTCTCTGGGCACTCCTGTTCCTTTTCCTTAATCTCCAGCCAGAGAGGGCAGGTGGTTTTCCATGCCATCAGACTGAGGTCAGATTCAACCTCAGTTTTCCAAGAAAAGGTACCATTTCCTTTGGCCAATTCCCTGGAGCCAACCTTCATCCTGTGATTGGCCTTCTCCCAGAGTGACTCATCAACCCAGAGTCTGGCCTTGTTCTGACCCCTGACGTCTTCCTGAGACAGGGTGAGACCTGCTGTGAGGAAAGGCAATTATTATATCATCCCTTAGCCCAGGCCACATAAACACTTCCCTTCTCTAATGAATGGGCTCCAAAGGGCAGGCTGACTTGTCTTGGTGTGGCCTGCCCAGAACAAGGGTGTGGATGAGAATTTCTAATGTTGGTGTTGGGAGAATGTAGATATCAATTTTCCAACTTTTTCTCATTATAACAGAATGTTAATGCTGTTGCAGAAGGACTTCACCCTTTTTTTCCATTTAAAAGACTTTACAGAAGCAGAATAAGAAACCACCCTATTAGCAAGTGTGTTGTCCAAAAAGTATCAGTATATGATATACTGCGAAGGCTTAGAATATATAAAGATGAGTCTTAAGGGATGTGAGATAGGCATGTTTGTGAATGAGGCAAAATAATACAGTGGCAAAATAATACAGTAGCAAAAAAAATGCATGACAAAGTTGGATAGAGATGGGCTTAAATTGGGACTGTGAACATGCTACTGTTTTTAAAGTCTCAGTTTCCTTATAGATAACATGTTAAGTCTGTTAGATAAAGCTTGTAAACTGTGTAGTACTGCTCCTGATGCAGAAATGATGCTTAATCCATGGTAGTATGTGGTAGGGCCCCTCAAAGCCCTGAGGAGTAAACACAAAGCTCTGGTTGGAATGAATATCTACCTGGATTTAGGATATTAGAGAGGTAGGATTTTGTCTGGACATTGAAGCAAAGCATGATTTCCATAGTGACTAGAGGAATTGTCCTGGATAGGGAATGAACACTGAGCTGCAAAAGGTAAATTCATCAGACAACGGGGAGAGTGGTGAATGTAAAAAATAAGCTATTAGTGGGCTTGACTAACATATTCAGAAATTCTTCCAGAATTGGAAGACTCTATTATGGTCCAATCTCCCAGCCTTGCTAACTATCTGAGTTCCAGAACTATTAATCCCAAGAGACAAGAGAATTCAGAGATACCCAAATTGGTATACAGTGGCCATCCCAACATATCATAGACTTGTTTCCAACACTGAAATTCTGACCTACTGACAAGTCTAAATTATTGGAAGGGCAGACCCCAAGAAGTCTATTTATATGAGAAATTTGGAAACCACCAGGGAAAATTACCATTCTAAGAAGCTGAAGCTTTTGGCTTGAGAGAGTAGGAGTAATTCTGAACTCATAGCATCTCTTATTTCAGTCTTCCATGGACACACCCTGGGTTTTTTTTTGTTGAATAAAGGTCCTATAAATAAGAAATGGGAAAAAAGTTCTAGGACAATGGAATAGCACCTGCAAGGACCTCGAGGTATGACAGGGGACCAGAATGATTGGAGCACGACCAGTGGATGGGAGACAGAAATGAAATGAACTTGAAGAACTAGGCAAAAACCAGATGACAAAAAATATCCCAAATCCTGGAGAATGGTTTGAATTTAATTCTACGTATAATGTGAAATTACCAGGATGGGT
The DNA here is from genome assembly GCA_007922815.1 of Macrotus californicus. Lineage (NCBI taxonomy): Eukaryota > Metazoa > Chordata > Mammalia > Chiroptera > Phyllostomidae > Macrotus > Macrotus californicus. The sequence goes on from VMDR010020228.1 coordinate 7,063, forward strand.
TAAACAGCCAAGTGACATAATATGACTTTCAAGTTAGGAAGACTATACTTGTTTGGAGAATGTGTTAGGTGGAAGCAGGATTAAAAGCTGAAAACCAGTTAAGAAGCTACTGCAGTAGTTGGAGCAGGAGGTGGTGATGATCTAGGCTACTGCAAGGGTAGTGATGGGGGTCATGGAGACAAGGCTACATTTGAATTTATTTTAAATACAGAATCACAGAGTTCAATAATAGATTAGAAAAATCTGTTAAGTTTCTGGCTTCAACCACCAGAACAAGAGTGGAGCTATTGACTGAAATGGAGTGTAAAGGTATAAGACACTTCATTGGCAGGATCAAGAGTTCTGTTTTTTGAGAAATTCAGATGGAGTCTCCAGGAAGGACTTGTTTTTCCAAGGCTTTTTGGTGTTCCAGGAATGCTTAGGCTAGAGACACAAAGGTGAAAGGGCTGAGTTTCACAAGGAAGAGGAAAGGAACAGGGTCCTAGGACTACTGCCCTGCACTTCCAAAATTTAGTGTTTGAAAGGAGGAGGCAGAGTTCACAAAGGGCACTGAAAAGAAATGATCAATGGGGTTGAATGAAAAGTAAAGGAGTGTGACATGTGGAAGTGGGGAGTGGAGAGTGATTCTATCAAAGCTGGTCTTATTCAGCAGGGTCAGATGTCATTAAAGGCCACAGTATGGCAGGCATGGTGCTAAGCATTCTACACATAGCATTTGTTTGGTCCCTGCAGTGTTAGAGCTGGGGTGGAAAAACCTGATTCCAGAGCTGATGCTATTTCTACTGCACTACACTCCTTCGACATCAGCATCCTCACTTTGTTGATAAAGATCTGAGCATAAGAGGATGAGGCAGTCCCACGGCAGGCTTTGTCTCCTACTCTGTTCCCAACACCATTGAGAGACTGGGAATATATAGAAATGGCTTTCCATGAAGACCTAACCACAAAAGTAATGATACACCCACCACTGGAGTCCCAAAAATTTTTGAGGAAGCCAAATAAGCTTGGTTTGTATAGGAAGCAACAACAAATGACATCTTTAGCTTTGTGCTTTAAAGCAGGGACATAGGTTTTTTGATAACCATGTCATAGAACATTTAAGGCACAGTGCATTTTGGGGGTGACAGTCAGGAACATCTAAATAGGGTCCCCCAGATGGGTGGGATGTACCTGAATAGTCAGAGTCCTTGATAGGGAGAATATATGGCTAATCAGAGATAGGCACTGTTCATTGTCTCAGCTGAGGACCCAGAGGGCTATGGGGAAGGGTAGTGGCTGAGCAGGTCCCAGGCAGCGCCCCGAGTGTAGGTTAGAATGAGGCTCAGCTGCAGCCCAGTGTGGTAGCATCAACTTCTGTTCTGGAGCCTCAGCGTGGCTGTGGCTGCTGCTCAGCAGCTTCTCTGCTGATCTCCTCTCTGAGCTGTCAGAGTCACTTAAGCTGAGACTAACAGTCTGTGGCCTGATACCATGTGACTGTGTTTTATTTCACTAATTTTATTTTGGCACAAAGGCAGCAGGAAAATGCAGAAGTGCTGGAGCATAACCCTGGTGAATGCAGCAGGGGGATCCAGGAGTTAAGCTGTGCCCTGAGGCAGGTCGCTGATATCTACCGTCAGAATCATGGGCCTTGTTGTCTGTGGATTGGATGGCCCCTGGGACTCCATGGGAACATTTAGAAAGTAGAGGGTGTTAGTCTGTGGCTCCCAGATGGGCTGAGCAGTTTGGAAGCATGTGTCCTGCAGTGCTGCCTGGGAGGACAGCTACTTTAAGACCTTGAGGGTTGTGTGCTCTATGGGGCTGCCACCTTAATGGGAGGAAAGGTGCCTGGGAGCATTGCTAACTTTGGAGTGAGCCTGGAGCCCATGCCCTGGGGTGCTCATGCCTGATCTGTGAGCAGCCGAATCTCAACAAGAATGGCTTGCAGGGGGGCTTTGCCTTGTCTGACCATGTATATTTGCTGTCTTAAATATCAGAAACAGGGCCCATGGTTGGGCTCTAACACTCCGGTTTACTCCTTGAGGACCTGGAGTGGAGTTTTGTCCTCATAGACCAAGATCCTTTGCTGTGCAATTCCACATGATATAAGGTAAATTCCTCCATTACCAGTGTATTCTCAAACCAAAATACAGGTGAACTAACCTCCTTTGACTACTATTGCTACTAGCCAGGGTTCTCTTTCAGTGGACCTTTTTTCAGCAAAACTGTAGGAAAAGGTTCTCCCATCATCACTCTCCCCAGTTCCCTTCTCATTTCCCATTCCCTCCTGAATCCAAACTCATCCAATATGAAATCACCAGTGGACAGGAATGAGAATGAGGGTGTGCTGTGAAGGTTCTCCTTTGAGCCTCCCTCCTGAGAAGTGGTGGTTCCCTTCCCTCTGGGGGGACATGCCCAAAGTCATGACTAGGCAGCCTCTTCCCCCAAACCTCCTTATGTCATTCTCCACACAGCCACTATGGAGGTCTTTTACAAATGGGAATTAGGCCATGCCTTCCAGTTGCTCCCACAGCTTTCCATTACAATCAAACTCTCCCGCCTTGGTTCTGACCTGCCAGCTTCCCTGACTTCACTATTTGTTCCTCTGCCCAGCCTGGAAGGCTGCTTCCTCAGATCCTGTTACAGCTGCTCACCTTTCAGGTCTCTGCTCCAGGTTACCTGTCAAGCACTCCTAGCCTTATACACTACTCAAAATAGCCCAACAACCACTTGTTTTCTTCAAAATAACTGTGACCAACTAACCAACCATAATATTTATGTTTATACTCCTTTTCTCTCACAGAATGCAAGCTCTGCATGAGAGGGCAATCATGTTGCATCTCTTATTAGCATTGACAACATGCCTGGCACATAATAGTTGCCACGTAAGTACTTATTCAATCACTGAGGGGATAAAGGATCCATGTGATTGCCATGTGAACACAAGTCAGTCTCAGAATGTACAGCCCCTTGAGTGCTGTGTTAATATATTTGACTTTTATCTTCCAGGAGTTGGACAAAAACCAAGAGCTTTAACCAGTTCAGGGACAGGATAAAAGTTGTGTTGTAGAATGATCACTCCAATGGCTATGAAGAACAGGTTGTGTCTTCCAAGGGCAGCCAAGCTTTTTAGCTAAATGAAGAGATTTTCTTCAAACAAAATCATATTCAGAAACTCCACAATAAATTAGATAAAAGTGGCTCTCACTGGGGCTTTGGAAGGGGCCCAGTGCCAAGCCCTGCCCCCCTCACTCTTGCCTTTGTTTCTCTTCAACAGAGACCTCCAAGCCCCTCTTGCAGAACCCCAAAGATATGAGGGGCAAGTGATAACTTCTGATGTAGGAGGAGTGAGAGTTTAAGCATCTGGTGTGTCTTTAGCCTCCTTCTTGCCTTGGCTGACATGTGCAGTGTGCCTCTGTCAAACTCTCTGCAAACAGACGGTCACCCCTCCACCACAGCAACATGACTGGACAGAGACCTCTGCAGGGCCCACACAGTGCTCCCAACCTGGAAGCAGGGTCTGTCATTCACCTTTATTCCTGGTTTGGCACCTCTGTTGCTATAAATACACCTTGTGAAGGTAATTGCAAGATGGAACAGAAGTGGTTCCAAAGCCTGCTGGCTCCAGGCTACTGTGTCAGCAGTATACCTCTGAGAAGCATATAAAAAGACAAGTGACTCAGGAGGTAGCACACATGCTCAAAAAGTAAGAAAGAACCAAAGGGAAAAAATACAACAAACAAAACTCATAAGACAACATTATGAGTGTTCCCAGGAGAATGAAAAGGCTCCATAAAGGTAACCCCAGTCCCTTGAGCCCACAATATGGTTTTTATAAACTTCCCCAACTCTCTTCTATATTTTTTCTTTACCATTTCACTCCCACAATGCACTTTTTTCTTAAGAAAATTAAACACAAAACACTTACTGTATATTTAATTTAAAGAAGGGGAAAAAGAAACCTTTTCAATGTTGAAATGTCATTAAGGAGGTGACGCAAAGCTGAGAGGCCAGGAAAACAAGACTTTTATTATTATTATTGATTTAAGAGAGACAGAAGAAGGAAGAAAGAGAGAAAAAAGAGAGAGAAAGAGAGCATTGATTTGTTGTTCCACTTATTTTTGTGTTCATTGGTTGATCTTTTATGTACTCTGACCAGGGATCTAACCTGCATCCTTGACATAGCAGGATAATGCTATAACAACTTAGCTACCCTTCCAGAGCCTTTTCTTTTTAAATTTAGGAAATTGAGTCTTTAACCTGCAACTCTGTCCCTAGCAAACCATTGTGTGCACTGATATATGTCACTGGGCTTCGAAGTAGAACTAGAAATTCAGCTCAATTCTAAAGACAAAGGGAAGTCCAGTCAGGGAAGAGCTTCCACATCACGAAGGCTGGGGCTAAGGCTGCCCCCAGGTCCACATGTCATGGCTGCGTAGGTACACAGCTTCTGTTATTGTGGGGGCTACCACCAGCCCTCTAAAATGAAGATATGGTCCAGCTGTGGAAAGAGCCCACACAGGACAAATAGTGCTTTCCAGCTCCGGAAAATTGACTCCTGCTCCTTAAATACCTTCTTGTTTCTGCTTGTCTCAAACCTTGCTGTTCTTCAAAGTGGAAGACAAATACCATATTCTCTGTGCAGCCATCTCCAAGCTCCAGCTTTTTCTTCCTCTGGCCCCTCTCTGCCCCCATGTGGATTTGTAGTTCAGATTTTGAATTCTGAGTTCCTGACAACGTTTCAATGTGTTGAACAGATTACTAAGCCTTTTTATGTTTCCTTATCTGTAAGATGAACCAGTAGTGTGGAGTAAGTGAGATCATGCCCATTGAAACACTTCACATGGGGCCTGGCCCATAGTTAAGTTCCAAACTGCTTTGCCTATTATTGTAACCAGTCAGATCAGTGAGGCATGGGGTGGGGGAGAGGGGACAGAAACATCACCATAGTCAGGTGCTCACAGTCTCTTGGGGAAGCTGATCACTCATTTGCATTTCTTTCAGGGCACCAGTCACCTCTCTTCTTCGTATTGTGATTGTATTTATCACTTCCCTCACTCCTTTCAAAAGGGTTGGGTTTATCACCCCCATTTTGCAAGTAAGAAAAGTGAGGCCCTTGACAGGTTAAGTATCTTGCAAAAGTTCTCTAAGAGAGAAAAATGTGGAGACTGGTTCACCCCAAGTCCATCTGTCTCCAAAGCCTCAGCCATTCTGCTGTGTATCCTACTTTCCCTTCCAGTGATTTTCAGACTTAGAGTTTGGCTCTGTGCAAACATCAGGTGGTGCAGGACTGTGGATGAATATGCATTTAGTTAGCATCAAATTTGAAATTAGAGTTAATAATGCTACTTTGTGTTTTTATCATTGCTGGGTGTCAATAATGTGTTTCATAGTAAAAGAGAGAAACTAGTTTTCATGAATAAAATATTTACTAAGTTTTTCTATGTCTGGTCTTATATGTGCCATATTGGAGGCTAATGTGGACAGTTGTTTTGCTCATCTTACATATGTGAAGGGAAAGTGACTGATCCAAGCTCACACCAGGCTTTGACAGTGACGTTGGTGCTAGCACACTGACTCCTCCTCAGCTTTGAGGTTCCCAGGCTGGGTGTGCTTTTTATCCTTAATTGTTTCTTTGAAACCTGACTTAGAATCAGCTTGGCTGCTTCTTAAACCTGTGGACTCCTGGACCCAGCACAGGCCTTGTACATTGGCCCTGAGGGGAAACTGGGATTCCCCACACTTAACCAGCCCCTGGTCATCTGGGGCACCAGGAAGAACACTGGCTTTCTCTGGGGAATGCAGCTTTTGTGAATCATACTGCCCAACCTCATGCAGGGGTCTCAGTTGCCACCACCTTCTTCAAGACATTCACTTTGTCATTCAACAACTATTACTTGAACTATAACTGTGGGTATAGAAGATGTAAAATAAAACTTGTATTTACTCCTGTTGACCTACAGAGGTAGCACCACAGATTTGGCTAATTAAAACAATAGTGCTTGTTTGGTTATCAAAAGTAAGTTCCTGTCTCGGGCCTGGACCAGATAGGTGCCAGTGGACATGAAGAAGAATGCTGAAAAAATGTAATGTTCCTTTTTGTTCACAAAGGGCATGGGATGCTGTCAAGAAACTATCTATGCTCAAGAAACCATGAGTCAGTATAGGAGACATGAGCCCACAGGGAGCTAAAAGGACTCCAAACAGACTGAGAAGTGTTGAGCTTATATATATTTGGTCCAAGTGTGAAGAAATAAATCAGGTTGGCTGAATACATGTGTGTTGCAGGGGTCGGGGTGGGGGAAGGTCTCTTTCTTCTGAGCTTGCTGTTTTAGGTGGTTCCTCTTATGATGTATACTTTACTTGTCTTCAGTATGTTTAAGTCCATTACAGAGTGGACATTCCAGATGACTTCCAGCTCTTACATGAATTTCAAAAGAACTTTGTTACAAAGTACTAGGGGAGTCACCTAGGGGCTTTAGTGACCAATAGCTAGGAAAGTGGCTAGTGAGAAGGAAGGCGATGACTCTCTTAGCCGGTCCTAGGTCTCGCGCTTCCTCATCAAATCCTTTGGTTGCCTCTGTAGCCAGGAAAAGCTGTCCTTACTGCTTGTTTCAACTTATTAGTAATAGTCCAGAAGGGTGGTCCTTGTATCTCCTTCTCACAAGGATAATTGGCTAATTCTATGAAATTAGCAGCACACTGTTAAGCAACCATCACCTTAGAGTACTAGACAGTGCAGTTGGTGTCCATTTATTTAGAAGGTCACACCGATATGTTCTGAAAGCTCAGGCCCTGCTGAATGAAGATTCCAATCTGCCTCAATTTATGCCCATATTCAGACAGAGGCTCACAGAGCCCTCTGCACATCTCCATTAACTGTGTGGCTTTCTTGGCACATATATATCAGAGCAAAGAAAATCAAGTAATAAATCAAGAAGCACAACTGAAAAAGAAGCACAAAGAGAAGCAAGAAACTAAAGAATATATCTGATGAAAATAAGATGGATTACAGTCTTTAAAATCCCTTAAAACAGTGCAGAAATGCTAAGTGTGAAAGGAGTTGTTGGATTTTTTAAATTAAGACATTATTTAGAGCAGTTTAGGCTTGCAGCAAATTAAGAGGAAGATACAGAGATTTCCCATGTTCCTCATCCTCCCACATGTGCATAGCTCCCCCTCCTACCGCTATCAGCATCACTCACCAGAATGAAACATTTGTTAAAATTCATGAACCTACATTGGCACATCACAATTACTCAAAGTTCATAGCTTACATTAGGGTTCACTGTTGGTGTTGTACAAGTCTACTGGTTTGTGCAAATGCATAGTGACATGTCATGTATCCATCATTATAAGATCATACAAAATATTTTCACTTTCCCCAAATTCTCTGAGCTCTGTTCATATCTTCCTCTCCCTCTCCAGCCCCTGACAACTTCTGATCTTTACTGTCATAGCTTTGCTCTTTATACGATATCATATAGCTGGAGTCATACAGTATGTAGCCTTTTCATAGTGGGTTCTTTCAATTAGTAATATGTATTTAAGTTTTTTCCATATCTTTTAATGGCTAGATAGTTTATGTCTTTTTAGCACTGAAAGATATTTTATTATCTGCATGTACCACAGTTTATTTACCCATTCACCTACTGAAAGAAGACATTCTGGTTGCTTCCAAGTTTTAGCACTTATGAACAAAGTGTTGGTTATCTTTAAAATTATAGCATCTCAGAACCAAGATCATGAGGCAGTAGGGATTCACTGGTCATTTTGTACAGTGGGGCCAGAAATAAGGAGTATGGTAATGCACTTTAAGCTAAACCCAGGCAGATGGCAGTGGAAAAGTGAAGAAGGCTTTGTCCAAAATGAAATGTTATCCTGCCCCATCAGGATTTATTGCAGTCCCCACATAGGCCCTGGACTCTGTAGTACATACAGAAGGCATGAACTCCCCTTCAACTCACAACAGCCAGTGTTTACTGTCTAGGAATGGTTCTACAAGGAAGTAAGATCTATGTTTTCCTTCCAGGTAATAGAAACCATGAAATGAGTGTTCAGGAAAGTTTTTCCTGCAAATCCACTATAAACTTGTGGCCAGGGTGATATGTTTATGTTTAATATACATTTCCTCTTTTAAAAACAGATAAAACCACAGAGAACTAATAAAAGAGTGTACTGTTTATCCATAAATACTTGTATTTCTTTTAGAATAATTTAATTCTAACAAAATCTCAATTTCAATAATATTTTTCAAGTTGGCTTCCAGGATCTGTGTGTCTCTTTTTATCTCTATAGGTCTAAGCAAGGACCATGACTAAAAGAAAGGTCTAACTGCATACAGTTCTTCCGTGGCCCTATTTCTCTGAAAGGGTAGAGAACCAGTAGCTTCAAGAGATATCCTTTAGGTCAAAAATCAAAACTGTTACAGCTAAAAAAATATATCTCAGAAAATTTGTTTAATCCCCTCATGTTATAAAGGAGAATCCAATCCCTGAAAGATAACATTATATTCCCAAATTCAGATCTCCTGACTCCAAATAGGATACTTTCTGTCATCCTTGGGTCTGATTGTTGGCAAAGCCAAGATCAGACAGCCATTTTGTTTAATCAAACTCTTCCTCTGAAAGGCTTTGCAGCTGTATGTAGATTGAGAAGCGAATTAAATGGGTTTCAGCGAGAACAAGTGTCTCCTGAGAGACAGGTCTCAGTGCAGTGGACCCTGCAACATACCCTAGATAGAGAATTATGAAAATTAACCAGAGACAGAGTTGAGAAAAGGAAAAAACAGAGCCCAGGGAGAGGGAAGGAAGAGAAGAGCAGTGGGCTCTGACTTTCTAGTCCATTGAGCCAAAAGTTTAATACAAGAACTTCCTCGTGTATTTTTGGAAGCCACTGTAGCAGAGTCTGAAACTGATACTAGGTCACTTCTGACACTGAGTCATTTCTGATACATCCCACCTTTTGGTTATATTCCCATCACCTCAGAATGAATAAGAATGACCTTCTCCTACTTGCCTAACCTTCCTCCAACATTCCCTGGAGAAAAAGTGTTCTTCTGTCGCATATAAAGTAAATGATGGCACACTAGATTATCAATGAGAACTGTTTTTAGCATAAAATGACCTTTATCTCTAGCCTTCATTTCCAAAAGTTGCCCCATATCCTTCTTTCATAAAGAAAATTAGTGATCTTTAAGTGACTAGATGGTCTTGAAAGGTTCCCCCATATTCACAATAAAGCTGAGATTGATGCTGAGACATTTTCTTACCAACCATGAGCACATTAGCACTTGATAAATTTAGACATTGAAAATCATAAGAAAGATAAGTTTCATTGGGAAATACCAATGGCCACAGTCCAAGCTTTGTCCAGCTTATTTTATGCATATCCCCCTTTATGGCCAGCTATCCTTAGCCTCTCTGATAGTGTTTGCACCAGCAATTGTTATAACTTTATTGTAGCTCCTTTCAGCAAGTCATGAATTTTTACAACCAGATTACAAGTCTGTTTACAGTTAAGTGGAAGCAAATACTTTTAAAGCAAGTACTGTAGATATTTTTACAACTGCTTTTGTACCATCAGAAACACACAAAATATATAGGCAAGACCCAGAATGTCAGTGAGACTGTTTAGGGTTCAACAAAATGGAGTAAATAAAAGAGTTTTGTGTTTTCTTGATGGAGGCAAATCCTCATCAGGCCAAGGCTTGGACTCCATTGTGAAACCAGAAGGTCTTTTGTATATATTCCAATGATGGGTTGTTTCTACATTTTTAAGGGACATAATTTGCTTGATTAACTGTACTAAAATTAGGATAATTACATTGCAATTAAAAAAATGATTTGTTATTGTAGAATTCCACTTATACAAGGTACGTAGAAGAGTCAAACTCACAGAGAAAGAAAATAAGATGGTAGTTGCCAGGAGTTGATTGGAAGGGTGAATAGGGAGTTATTGTTTAAGGGGTACAAGATTTCAGTTTGGGGAGATGAAAATATTCTGGAGATGGATGGTGGTGATGATTGTACAACAGTGCTAATGACACTGAACTATGCCCTTACAAATGATTAAAATGGCACATTTTAATGTTATGTATATTTTATCAAAATATAATATTATTTTGAAGCTGAAGACATATTATTGTCTTGCAGATTGGAATGAGTGTATGTATGTGTGTGCATGTTTTAAGAAAGGGATTACTCCATATATACATGTGTTATCATATGTGTTTGTATATGTAGGATAACTCCCTTCATAAAACATGAATTTAACTTGCTATTCTATACTTTGATAACACTGACATCTCAGGTTAATATAGGATGATTTTAAGCTTATAATTTTAACCATGTTTGCCTGGGTAATAAGAGAAAATTTTTTTAATTTATTTTATTTTTCAATTTTTAATAATTTTAAGATTTAACAAAAGTAATAACCAAAGGTAAACTTGCACTTAGATTGCATTTTTTTAAAAAAAAATAAAACCACAGAGAATTAATCAAAGAGTGTGTTTATCCAAAAAACTCTTGTATTGCTTTTAGAATAATTTAGTTCTGACAGAATCTCAATTTAAATGATATTTTCATTTTTTAAAAATAATGAAAGCTATTTATTTCTTATTGTTTTAAAAAAGAGAAAACTTTTCTCTTGGTCACAGGATGGGAAAGTCTCAGGCCCAT
>VMDR010020229.1:0-17707 GCA_007922815.1 Macrotus californicus
GAAAACCCTTCCCCCCACTGTCCCCTCCCCCTCCCCTCTGGCTATTGTTAGATTGTTCTCAATTTCAATGTCTCTGGTTGTATTTTGTGAAATAAAAAGTAAAGGTGAAATACCATATGATCTCAACTTTAACTGGAACATAATCAACAAAAGAAAAAAGCAAACAAAATAAACTGAGAAGGTTTGTAAGTAAGATGCCTTTTATTCTGGATTTACATGAAGTGAGTCTGAAAACTTCGCAACTGCTGTCACCGAATCAATGTGCAGTTTTATGAGTCTGAACCTGTAAATGCAGACTGTAACATGTGAGGTAAATTAAAACTTTATTGTATGAAAAACAAGAAGCAATCTAGTGTTCTGTAAAGATGAAGTTAAAGTGTTCTTATAATGTAGTAAAAAGTAATACTTGGGGGAAATAATATACTATTTTATTAGCTAAGTTTATTTTTGAAATATTATATAGCATCTTCTGTCACTGTGTGAAATGCATGCCTTGTTTGGCCAGTGGAAAGGAAATGTTTGATTTTTTTTCTGCGTGCTATCATCCTGGCGTTGAGTAAACCCTCATAGGTCTCGCATGTTGTATTTGCACATGTGATGCTTCTTGGTTTGCTTGTTTGTATGAAACAACAGTATATTCTTGCATAATGTGCATATTTACTGCAGAGAATATTCATTTAGCTTTTGCCAAAAGCTGATGTCTTGCCAAAATAACGTTTGCTTTGGGTAATTTTGTCCAGTCGACAGTGTTTGGAAAGAGTATTTCCCTTCCCTGTCAATCCGATGTCTCTACTTCTGTATCGTATTACTGACTTTCAAGGTTGGCCCACTCTGTTTTCTACCTTTCTCAGGCCTCTCTATCCTAAAAGCAGATTTTGTATATTTAAGCATTAGCTACTACTGTGTTTTCTCATACTTATCAGGGTCTGGCCTAGAAATTTGCTTTTGTAGCACGAAGGGATCCCTTCTGCAGCACAGTGTGCTTCAAGGGAGAAACTGCTTCAAGTTTAGAAGGAACGAGTATTTTCACTGCTGATAAAGAAATAGTGTGTCTTTGACTGTGGGCTTCCGAGCTGTGGAGGGCTCCGAGAGAGGATCCTTTCACAGTGAACTTAGTGCAATAGGGATGGGAAAGTGTCTCAGCAGAGATTTATGTTCACTTTTAATATGACTTGAGTGTTTCTTAGCCTTACAAAGTTTGTGCAGAATCAGACTACAGATGACACCACAATGCCATGTACCATCCATTGTAAAGAGAGGTCAGGAAGTACCTAAAAGGCCTCGGAAGCTGCAGGGGCCTTTCTGGTCTCTTATCAAAAATGGAATGATTTATCAGGCAGCTGTTCCTCTTGTAGGTGTTGATAAGAGAAGTTGTTTCAGCAGTGCTTTGTATGTCATTATAAATTTCAACTTGAAGTAAGGAATTTCAGAGAGGGCTTAACTTTGTAAAAATAATTGGATAATTCTTGGAACTAGCAATAAGGATCTGATGTTTGACTGCTTGTTATGTTTGCATTTCAGCAACATTATTGTCCCTATTCTTTTACTGAATTTGTTCAGCATGTGATAAATCTGACGGCTTTATAGGCCTTGTTTGGAAGATGGCCAGCACTGATAACAGATAATATCCACATTATCGTTTACAACAACTCTGGAGGATTAACTAGCTCTAACGTACGAGGCTGTGCTGTAAGCAGCAGCTTTGTTAGCTTATAGGTTACATTGATGAATTCCACACGAGGAGACTGCTGTGTGTGTGTGTGCGCGTGTGTGTGTTGAAGTTTAACATTTTGTTTTCCTTTTCTGTCATTATGCTAAGGATTTAACTGGCATTGTTCACCCCTCTCAGCATATTGTCACTTAAAGGAAAAACTGTTATTCTTGTGTGTAACTCTTTCAGGTCAGGGGCAGTGGAGTGGGAGGGGAGGGTGTGCTGTCACAGTGGAAGTGGGACTGTTGTTGTAGATAACAAGAAGGGACAAAACTGAATCTTTCCCAGCCTCGTCCTTTCGCAGCTCCCCAGCATCTGGGAGAGATGGATCTCGAAGACTGTAATTACCATCAGTTACGACCCCAGAGTTCACTTGTGCCGTTTTCGGTTTTTCTGATTTACATTGAACAGTTTCAGAGTTGAGAGGGGAACGCTCAAGAATTTTAATTTTCTGTGAATGCAGAAATTGTAAGAAACTCTTAGTTTAGGCCTGCTTACAGAATGAAATTTCTAAACCTTCAGTGCCACCCTTCAGTTTTTTTTTACCTCTTACCTTTTTGTTGGAAAGTATTGTTTCACTTTGATCTACAAAAATGTATTAAAATGCACCCATCCGTACAGTTTCTTTTATTGGAGATGATTTTTCTGTGTGCACCTGCACATTAGAAGTCATAGGTCTGTCTACCTAGGTGATCTATTACCCTATCTATCTATCTCTGGTTTTCATCTGTGTTACTTGAGTGGGAAGAAAAATTAAGTCACCTACCCCCCACCACTCATTCTGGTGTGAAACCCTAACAGTACTGCCAGCAGGGCTCACGGGAGCCATGAAGAATATCAGTCAGAGTCATCTAGATTAGAACACACACTTCTGTGTGAGCGCCTGGTTAATGAGGCTCACTGTCCTTCGTTTGGTTTGTCCACTGAAGAGCAGGCCGTGAATCCTGCTTCAGGATCACATCTACTTTTGGCCCTGTGGCAGGCAGGAGACGGTGCAGGGGCTGGCGGCCACCTGCCGCCACTTTGCTTTCCCTCCTCCTCTCCCTGCTCCAACCCAAATTCACTCCTTTCCTTTTTATTCCGCCTGAGAGCCTGTCGGTTTTTTCACTTTGTTGAGGAGCAGTGTTGGGGAACAGCGGGCATCCCCAGCCTGATGGCCACGGCTGGCAGGGAGCATCCGCTTGTCCTTGGCCAGTAACTACAGACTGCCCCCCCCCAACTCATTTTTTTTTTTTCTTTTGGTGCTTTAAAGGTTGGTTGGCAACTGGTTGTGGGCATAGACAGCCCAGGAAAATTGCTCAGAAAGGGGACATATGGGGCAGACACAGAAAAATAATGAAGCAAGCATGTTTATAAAGCTGAAATTTTTAGATTTTTGAGGAAATGTATTTAAGGTATCATCATATAAAACAGGGAAAGCTTGGCACTTCCAAGGGAAACTAATGATGTTTTACAGCCATGAGTATAGTGGTTTGTGATCCAGCCTTCGGTGGATACAAATAAAATAGAAGCAGTCTGCTGAAATGGTGTCAGTGCACACAGACCAGATAATGTTCACTCCTTGCTTCACTCCATGACTTCCAGTGCTGTTGTTGAAATAGGTCAGTGCCGTCCCTCCATGCAGGGTGGCAGTTACGAGTATCTATACTGGGAGAGTTTAAAGGTAGATGATGCCGATGCTAATATTAAATCCCCAAACTGAGAACATACAACTTAAGTAAAACAGTCACTTACTTTAATTGTCTGTTGAAAAGCTTTCTGATTTTTCTGATAGTACTGTACTTCTTAATGTACATGGTGAGACTTTGGTGAGGACAACAGCCATTTTCATCAACAAACTTATCACATGATACCTACTATATGGGGCACTCTGTTGTGTACTGAGGGTTATATTTTCATGATAAAATTTTACTTAAATTCTTATGATTTATTGATGGCTACCAGGGTGAAAAGTCCCTGGAATTTTTTTGTTGTTGTCAAAAGCTTTCTTAGATTGGATGAGTAATATTTTTTTCTTACATGCTCATGATTGAAATCCTGGGAATGGTGGTTCCAAGAAAAATATGGAAAACGAGTGTTTGTAGCATGTCATGTGGGAAGGGTCTGGTGTCCAGACCAGGCTTTCGCTCTGCCCTCTGGGCTTTGATGCCTCCAGGCTCCAGCCGCAGCTGGCTCCCCTCCCCTCCTGGTAACTCAGGCCCAGCGCAGAGCCTCCTCCATGCCAGTAGGCAAACTGTCCTTCTTTCCTGAATGTCACAGTACAGAGGAGTGCATGCCATTGTATAACACCTTCACCTACTTTTACTTAGGTTTTCTATATACGAATTTATCTCCCCCTCTCCTTGTTTTCTTCTTGAGAGACATTCCTCCTCACGCTCCCTGCAGCAATAAGCCTGGCATACCATGCAGGCAGGCAGACTGGGTGAATAAATGATGTTCAGGTAAAGGGGAGAGTCAAGTGAGGAAGCTCATGCAGTCCAGGTCTTGCTGCTTCCCCCACCTAACCTGTGACTGCGATTAGAGGAAGAATGCCTTCTTCGATGAGAGACCCTGTACCATACATTTCAGTGCAGAGCAGGAGTGTGTCAGCCTGTGTGTCGCTCCCAGTCCTGCCGTTTGCTAGTCCCCTCGCCGGCCCTATGCTACTGATTACCTTCATTTGACAGAAGTGGTCATCAAGGCACGAGAGGCAGCTTCTTAAGGTCTCACCAGGTGGTGGCCTTGGACATGAATGCTGGCCATTTACTTCTCCGCTCTACTGGCTCTCACAGTCTGTTTTTTCTTGGTACATAGTAAATGCTAAATGATCAGTAACAAAATACAGATTATACTTCTTATCAGCCCAAAATTGTGACGACAGCATGGGACCTTGGGACTATGTTACATTGCTCCCAGCAGCAGGAAGCTCAGGCTTTAGCTTTTAGATACTGTCCCTCCCGTGTGACCCGTGACTACAATGTGCAATTGGTGCAGCCTCCCTCAGCTGCTACAGTGTTTCTTCCTCTTACTTACACGTGACTCCTAAAAAAAAACCTAACTCCACTGCCTCCTTGGGTTGGAGTTGAGGCCGGAAGGAAAGAGTGTAGTAAGACTGAGCATCCCAGCTTACATGGAGGGGAGCAGCTGGTCCGTTTGATGGGTAGGTGACAGCAGTGCAATGGTCACTTTCAGGAGGTATTTTCTTAGCCCACCTTCCTCTTTGTCCTTGCTCTTGGTGAACCTTTTGCTGTCTAGGATCTTCCTCAAATTCTTGACCTTCCGCTCTCTGCCCTTCCCTCTGATTTTTCCAATCTGGAAAGAAAGAAAAGCCACTACAGAAAGTAAAGGATGGTGAAGGTGATTTTAGCAACCTGGGGGACAGAAGGAAGGGGGAAATAGCATAGGAGAACTCTAGAAAATACTTTCAATACTGTTTAAAGCTTTCTGAGGTTCCATTTATTTATTTATTTATTTATTTTGGAGGGCTAAGCAGTTATTGAGCACCTTGTATAACAACTATCTTCCATGTCCTCAAAATCTTTGTTACTCCCTTTGTTTAGTTTGTTGAGAACTCCACTTCTATTGCTCTTGGTCTTTGCATATTTAAATATTATTTGGGTTCTGCTAATGATGACCATTGTTAACTTGCTGATTCTCTTATTATTTGTCCTTTTATTTTCCTGTGGAAGGAATTTAGCCAGCAGGAGCCAGTAATCATCTTCCTTGGTTAGGGTCAGTGATGTTACCTGCTTTTTTTAGTGCATTTGAAGCCGTTGGGTGAATCCCCGGAGGGAGGGAGTCAGGGACGAGAGAGTGAACCGTGCCTGGGAGGTGCGCTCAGTTAAGTGAGCTGCCCCGGGTGAGCACTCAGGAAGGAGCGGGGCGGCAGGAACTTCCTGTTGGAGGGCCGTTGCTGAGGGAGGCCTTGTGCAGGGCTAGGAGAGGGGTGTCATGTCTCCCTGTTCGGATTTGGAAACATTTGACTTAGTGGCGTGGCACTGCCTCTTCCCGGGGCTGTCTGTCATGGGTGAGCAGTTGCAGCACAGACTTCACATTGGCCAACCCCAAACAGAGACTGGGAGGGGCCCCTTACAACACCTGTAGTTTCCACATGGTGTGAAAGATTGCTCCTGAAACTGGAGGCTCGTAGCAGAAACCCAGAGCCAGCAGGCTGTGGTTCGTGGTGCTGACGAAATACAACTCCTGGTTAAAGAGTATGGTTCCAGTGAGGTAGGCTTGTTGTTGTTGTTTTTAAATGGTAACCTTTACATTTGCTTAACCTTTTAGCAAGGTAAAAAAAAAACTGCAGTTTTGTTAGAAGTTATACATGCACATCAGTCCAAACTGTTGTCAAATTTTGATTGAAGTCAAAGTGTTTTTGTTGTTGGTAAATTGATCAGACACCTGATCATCAGCTCTTTTCACTTTCCCCCATGTTTTCTGTTTTAGTTGCTGATATGTGTTCAAGATGAGTGGGATGGGGGAAAACGCCTCTGACCCGTCCAGGGCAGAGTCAAGAAAGCGCAAGGAATGTCCTGACCAGCTCGGACCCAGGTTAGAGTCTTGCTTCTAAACAGAGTGATTATTGCTCACGAGAGCCACATGCATGCTTCTTTGCTATTGTAGTACTGATTTTACACCTGATTTAAATGTTGTGATTGATGTTTTTCTCCTTGACAGTTCATCGAATATGTATTAGTTTGCTGAAGTTTTTGGAGATGATAATCATTTACTGATCTTATTATTCTTTAAAGAAGAGGAAACCTATTGTTCAGATACCCTCTGTGTATTTGACTTTTAAAACCTGTTTATTCTTTAATCTTGAGTTTTTCACATTTTCTTTTCTGTTCTATCACAGAATGTCATAAAGGCAAGATTTTGCTGTTCTTTTTTTCTTTCTTTTTTTTCATGAGCAAGACATGAAATGTTAAATCCACTTGCTTTTGAGTTGGTGACAAAGATTGTGGCTCTTCAGTGAGTAAAGCAAGTAATTTTAAAGCGAGTTCCATGCCGTATGCTGTGGGTAGAAATACGAGTTGCTATAGCCCGCACTCAAGGTAATAGAGCAGGACCTTTTAAAGTTGTAAATACATATTCTCTGAACCAGCAGTGTTCCTCTTCCCGGAATTTTCCGGCAATATGCTCGTACACGGACGAAATGACATATGTTTGGGGTTACTTATCACAGCATCGTTCCTAATCACAGAAGATTAGGAACAACCTAAATGCTGCAGGGAGCTATCTAAACTATTTAAACATCCATACCCTGGAATACAGCACAGGTTGTTGTGAAAAAGAATGGGGACCCTGTTAATGGATAGATACAAAAAAAACCTCTTAAGGATTATTGTTAGAGAGAAGAAGCAGGGTTTAGAAAATGTTTATGAAGTACAGCCATTTGTGTATAAAGGGAAAAAATAAGAATCTATGTTTGTATTACTTTAGGATACTTAAAAACATATAAGAGTTGTTATCCATATTGGGGGATAGGAACGAGAGAAATAGGGAACAGAGGTAGAGGAGAAACTTCACACTTTTGATGATTTAAAAAATCATGTAAATGACTTTAAAATTTGAATAGAAACAGCAACTTCTATTAAGTGGCCAGTAAAACAGTGAGATGGGGAATGGTAGGCAGGAGGACTAGAAATAGTCATTAAGGAGGAAGAGACGGAGAAAGAGCAAAGAGCCAATGTTTTATATTTCCTTTTCTCCTTCGAGGTGCCAAGCAAAATAAGCCTGTTAAGTCACCACTGTCCACATCCCAGCTCCTGTGTGTTGCCTCTGATTCCCTAGTACTTCCTGGCTGACCGCACTGTCTGTCAAACTCCTGTAGTGCTTAGGAGCCCTCCTCCAGGAGGCAGTTTGGTAAACCGGAGAGGGTTCCAGCCAAGGGGCGCTCTGTTAAGCAGTGCTGTGCTGGAGCAGTGGCGGGGCGGGTGTCTCCAGCCCTCTGGCCAGTGCTCTCCCAGCTTTGTAACACTGCTCCCCCTTCACCTACCTGTCATTTATTTATTATCTTGGATGTGGGGGAGGGGAGTGATGGAGGGAGGTGGAAATGTGCTTAGAGGGGTCCAGAAGGGGCAGCTGGCTCCTCCATGAATTCCAGCCACTCCCTCCCTTTCCCTATTCTTAATCAGCTAGAATCTAGGAATACACATGAGACTTAGGGAAACCAAATTCTGGTCCTTGCTCTACCAGCAACTCACTGGGTGATCTTGGACAAATCATGTAACCACTGTAAAATGGAAAAATTGTAGTCTATCTTAGGTTTATTAGTTGGTGAAAATAAAGCTAATATTTAGAGATCAATATATGGAAGTGTATTACAAGTTACAAGATTTTATAAATTGCTGTTATACAAAAATACTGCCAATTTGTGAAAAATACAGAAAGCTGCTACATTAGCCAACTTGATTTGCTTATACATTGCATTATTTGAATGTCTTTTAGTGGGCCCTCTACCGTACTTGAGGGGGAAAAGGTCCACTGTTATTATCAAAGGGAACTCTTGAGTTTGCTGTTTATCAGATTGAAATGAGAAGATCTTGCCAATTTTTTTTCCTTCCCTTCCATTAACTTTTTAAAACTTCAGTTGAACTTGGACCGTTTGTTTATATTTTGCATGTCATTCAGCTTGGACAGTTAACAAATACCCTGGGTCAGTTTCGCTTTTGTTTCTAGCGGTACTTGCATTATCTAAAAAGGCTCTTTGGTTGAATTACTAACATCCTAAAAACGTCTATGAAATTATAGATTTATTTCTATTATTTTTATGCTTTACCAAAAATCATTGAAATTTATTTATTCCTGTTTTAACTAGGTTAACTTCCCTTTCTTCTTTTACTAATCTTAAATAAACTTCAAAATTTTTATAAACGTAACATCCTTTAACTTTTCTAAACATTCCTTTATTTACTCAACTGCACATTCCATTGCCAAGCGTCGTGCTTGGCACTGGGGCGAGCAGAGTCGCCCCGATCTGGTCAGTGGGAAGCATTAAGCACGTTGGAAAAACGATCACACAAGTGAAATGTGTAATTATAAACTAGGATGAAATAAATAAATAAACTGGGATAAGTTTAATTTAAGAAAAAAAAAAACAACATACAACATTTAGAGCAAATTCAGGTTTTTTCCCCCCAAAGTATTTCTGTGTTTACATAAGTAACTTTTGTCGGCTGTCTTTGTATTATAATTTGTTTAACATGCTTATCTTTGTCATAATAGTTCTTTTTCAAATTCATAATAAAAACATGTTTCTTCTTTTTAGCCCCAAGAGGAGCACTGAGAAACGCAATCGTGAACAGGAAAATAAATATATCGAAGAACTTGCAGAGCTGATATTTGCAAATTTTAATGATATAGACAACTTTAACTTCAAACCTGACAAATGTGCAATCTTAAAAGAAACTGTGAAGCAAATTCGTCAGATCAAAGAACAAGGTAAGAGGACTGAATTGATATTTGGGAGATTTTAGTTTGTTTCTGTTTTCCATGTGTGAGAAGTCCCTTCAGAGTCCCTTTAATCCATTTCTTAGGCTTCAATTATTGATGAGTAAGTGATGTCACAGTGCAAGCCGAATGCAAGTATCACTTGCAGGGGTTTATAAATAGGCTTTATGTAAAATTCAACAAAATTCCCTGAAGACAGGAGACCGAGGTGCGGCAGGGTGATGTAACTTTTCACCTGGTAAGACTCAGTTCGATGCCCATGCATCTGCCCATCTCGGAATTTCATAGCTTGCACAGCCAGTGACTGTCGTGATCTGCAAGTGAGGTGCCCGCTGAAGGTGGAAGCCGGAAGTAAGGAGGTGAACCTCCTCCTGTCCCAGCTCGTCAGCATAGGTGATGAAGTCTAAGCCTCAACTGGCCGCTCCACTAGATTAGAATTTCATATCCTGACTGACAAGAGATCTGAAAGCCTCACACCTCTCCTCAGAATTCTTTTGTGAAGTTGAAACACAGAACATGACAGCTCTCTTCCTGGGCTTGCTTTTTGAGATTATTTTCTGCCTCCCTTCTTTGATATTTTTGCCTTAAGAAAATAATATTTGAAAAAACACATTGGGACTTTGTGGTGCCAAAATAAATCTGTATTAGGCAAGTATGAACAGTGTCTGGGTGCTCAGGGCCAATATATGCTCTTGAAGTATTCACACACTGCTTTCCTTCAGGGCTAGGGAGATTATTATCTCTTGTAATCTGTTTTTGAATGCATCCTCTTAGAGTTCATATTTTTTTATCTACCTTTTATGTAATATTCAAAAGAGGCAGATTTTAGGACAGTAATGTCTTTGTCTGTGTAGGTATATGAGCCTGAAACTGCCTGATCTGATAAAATCCTAACTACCTGCTTGCATATTATCATAGCTTTTTCCATTTTCATACTATTAAGCTAAATTTTATATAAACCAACTTTACAAATGTAGCCTGTCTTCTAAGAACTTCTAAGAAATACACACATAGCATACACAACAGTTTTTTATATCGGCCCACCCTGAAAATCAGTCTTTAGTTCCTGGCTTTTCCATCAGGGTTATTATCATAACGTTCACCATTTAAGAAGGCTCTCCTTTCAATGCCTGTCTCAGGCTCCCTTCATCTCCCCTCCTTTTCCCCTAGAGATACATTAACTCCCCAAACTCAGTCAATCTCAATTTTGTGTCTTTACTTTCGGGTATCAGCAAGTGGATAAAGTAATATTCTAGAGCTCTTAGTAGAAATAATTGGTTAACGTTTTCTAGTGGTTTAAAGTTGCTGTATTTCTAGTTGCTAATATCATTGCAGTGGAGAAATCACTAAGTTTCTTGTTTCAGTTTTCTAAAATTTTGAATGACTCAATTTTATGAACATTGTGAACATTGGAATGTCCAATTTTGTGAACATTGCATGTTAGGTAATACTTTACACTTTAAAGCAGTTATATATATGTAGTATTTTACTATCAAAGTCTTGCACAAGGTTTTAAAGTTTTGCAAACCCTTGGTAATTCCCCATTCAAACCATCAAACATGTTTGGATGTGTCATGCTGGGCCCCTGCCATACTTTCACTGTGGGTTCAATCACACGGCCGCGTTCCGCAACCACCCAAGAAGTAGCAACAATAAACACCCTGTCACATCTTATTCTTCTAGTAATATTCCTATTAATTTGAAAAATTGTGTGTTTTGAAAAGAGAAACAGAAGTTGGAAACCAAATGAAAAGAACAGATATACTTTTAAGTTTTCAACTAGTCTAGTATTTTCAGAAAATTGTTTGTTTGATAAATTGTCTTTTTAAAAAGAGCAGGACTTCAGAACCAAATTGGACAGAAGGTAGTTTTGAACCAGGGCAGATTATTTTCTCTCTCTGAGACTCAGTTTCCTCGTATAAAATTTAGCAATCGTAACGTCAAGGTTGCACGTGAACATTCAGCCAGTGCCTGTCGCAATAAACGTTCAGTAGGTATACATCACATCTCTTTCCCACATTAAGCAGAAAGGTGACTTATTTTCTTCCTTTATATTGAGATCTTAAGAGACTGAGTCCTTCCTTCAGACAGAAAGGGCAGGGATGGGGAGGTGGTTATGAATATCTTCCCCTTTGGGGTCATTTGGAGCAAGTAAGATTTTTCTAGCACCCACAAACTTTGTGTACCTCTGCATGCCACCCCACTGCCAGCTCTGTTTGGGCCATTGTGGCTTCGGTCAGCAGTCAACAGCCACCAGGGTTCAAGAGCAACGCATACATCCAACCTGAGCCCTGTGTGCCTGTCTACCCAGCTAATCCCCCGTCACTCAGTATAAGTGAAGTCCAACCATCGTCTTTACATTATCCAAACTTAATTTGTATTTTAGTCACAGGTGTCAACCTGAATAAAGTCCTAATTGTCCTAGAGAAGTTAAGCTGGATTGCATGATGTGCTACATCAAAGAAGACTCAAGTGGGAGCGCCAGGCTCACTTTTAGGAAACATTCCAGTGTCCAAAGCTCGGGCAGGTCAGCAAGGCATGACGAGCTTTTTCACTCAAGTCTGCTCTGTCAACAGCTGCTCCTCAAGTTTCCATACACTTTATAAATAAAAGGATAGAGGAAAGATATTTTTAAATGGCCTAAAGGTTGGGAATTTGAAGGAGAGTTGCCAGCTCTTTAAGGAAAGAAGCATTCTCTTGTGTATAGCCTGTGTGAGACATGGGCTTGGTAGCTGCCAGCCCTCGGGTGGCACTCACACCGCGTAGGGTCTTGCAGAGCAAGTGTACACAGAGTCGGCACTTACACTGCCACCCGCTTTTCGATACTGAAGTATGGTGTTTCATCCTATTAGGATGATGCTGATACATGTTTAAAAATTTAGGCTTCTGTACCTTACAAACAGCAGTCATAAATAGTTAATTACCTTTTTCCTAACTGGGGGGCTGATATCGCTTTTTTTGTGTAAAAAATACAAATAGTCTACTTTGGCTTACTGTGTTCAATTTCACACTTTAAATCAGGAACCTTAAAAATTTCTATGGCAAATACACAGTGATTCCTGAGCTCTTAAAAAATAAAATTGACTCAAACAACCTGATTAAAAAATGGTCAGAGCATTGAATGGATACTTCTCCAAAGAGGACATACAGATGGCCAAGACACATGAAAAGATGCTCAACATCACTAGTCATCAGGGAAATGCAAATCAAAACCACAGATACCACCTCACATTTGTCAAAATGGCTATTATCAAAAAGACAACAAAGAATAAGTGTTGGAGAAGATGTGGGGAAAAGAAGACCCTTGTGCAATGTTGTTGGGATTGTAAATTCATGGCAGACACTATGCAAAACAGTATGGACATTCCTAAAAAAAAAATAGAACTATCATATGGCCCAGGAATCCCACTTCTGGGTATTTATTACAGAATTATTTTTTTATAGTAGCCAAGGTAATGAAAGCACCTTAGGTGTCCAGTGATAGAAGAATAGATCAGGAAGAGTTGGTGTGTACACACATGCGTGCACACGCATGCGTGCACACAGGGATATTACTCGGCAATAAAATATAGTGAAATTGTGCTGTTTCTGACAACGTGGATGGAACTAGAGGGTTTTTATGTTAAATAAGCCAGAGAAAGTCAAATAACATATAATTTCATTCACATGTGGAATCTGATTTTTTTTAAATGAGTAAATGAAACAGAAACAAACTAAGAGATGCAGAGAACAAACGGTTGGTTGCTGAAGGGGGCAGGGTTGCACAGATGGGCAGAGAAGGTGAAGGGGATTCAGTACAAACTGCCAGTTACACGTCGAGGGGGTGCAATGCACGCCCAGGGAACGTAGTCACTAGTACTGTCATAACTACGTACAGTGACAGGTGCCTCCTAGGCTTACCAGGGTGATCACTAAATAGGTCTAATCGCCGAGTTGTACACCTGAAACTCATAAAATATGTATGTCAACTACAATTTAAAAATAAATTTAGAAAAATTAAATATTTAATTTATTTTAAAAAGTCAGAGTGAAGTGTAAAGTTACTGAAACATTTAGGGGAGTTTCATAAATAATGCATTTCTACTACCCTGTTTAAAGTAATATGTCTTCTGTTACCCCAACGTGGGCACACCTTTCAATATTTTTTCTAAAATAATAATTTTAAGTGAATGTTATTATTCAAAAACCATTTGCAACTTTTATTTAAAGCATTTTAGTGCCATATATATGAATGTAGGGGGTATCAGTTAGCAGAAAATTGGTTTCAACATTTTATTATTTTTCTAACAGTTTTGTGAGTGAATAGCAATAAAAATGAAAATGTGTATTTCCAAATTTGTGTTGGCACAAATTTGTGAATACTTTAGATACTTCATATAAGTGGAATCATGCAGTATTTGTCTTTTTGCAAATTGGCTTATTTAACTTATCATAATGTTTTCAAGTTTAATTTATGTTGTAGCATTTGACAGGATTTTCTTTTTAAAGGCTGAATAATATTCCATTGCATGTACATTCCACATTTTGCTTATCCACTCCTTCATCAGTGGACATTAAGGTAGTTTCTACATCTTGGCGATTGGGAAAAATGCTACAGTGAACGTAGGTACATAAATGTCTCTTTGTGATTTTGTTTTCAGTACTTTTGGATAAATACCCAGAAATGGGATTGCTGCATCATATGGCAGTTGTATTTTTAATTTTTCTAGTTTGATTTTTTTTTAATTTTTTGAGGAACTATGCACCGTTTTTATAATCCCACCACCAAGGATACCTGTTTTTCCACATACTCGTCAACACTTGTTACTTTCTGGTTTTTTCATAGTGGCTGTCCTGACAGGTGTCAGGTGATATCTCATTACATTTCCGTGATGATTAATGATGTTGAGCATCATTTTCAAGGAGATATTTTGAAAAGAATAAATATCTAATACCATATGGCAGTATTGAATCCCTTCTAAAGTCAAATATCTTAATGTCATTGTGTTGTTTGATAGTTGGAGGCACCAGTGTGACCCTAAGCTAAGAGTATGGGAAGGAGGTTAGTGAGGGGCAGGAAAATCCCTTGAGGCAAATCTGAAGTCAGCAGGAAAATGAGAGTAAGCCACAATGGCATTAAGATCTCCCTTCTAGACATTTGGCCTCATTTTAGCTGTTTCTCAAGCTCCCCTAAAGAATGCTTATTTCCCTGAAGCCCTTTATTACATTAGACTTCTTTATGTAGGTTACAGGGAAGGAAGAAGTACTACCTTCATAGATCATGCTGGTTATGTTTTTCTACAGTTTAAGGGTGGGCAAATAGAGGCACTCATGTATGTCATTCACCAGTTTTTTCCTCCTCTCGTTACTGTGTTGTTCACTCCGAAATGTTTTAGTTCATTTCTCCTTAGAAAATGGTCACCTTTTCCTAATTACTGAGTCATTTATCTCTGATAATAAGTATAGGGGTCAATTTCTGTGATCATCTCATCTCTTCTGCCACCCTTGATGTTTCTAAAGTAATAATTCCAGGAAAACAGTGATCGTGGTGTTCTTCATCTCAGCTGTGTTGGGAAGCAATGGGGACCCCTTCACAGCTTGTGTTTTGCCGTGAGTGTGAAGTTCAATGAAAACTGGCCTTCTGCAGTTCGGGTCCTTATTGCAGTTGTTAGCTCAGCTTTTCCTCCAGACATGGCCTTATCAGCATATCAGATCTTGAATCCTGTTTTGTTTCCTGAGAATGTGACAGGGAAGGATAATTCACAGAATACAAGAATTACAGTTCTGCTTATAATAGTTATTGATTAAAGACTCTGGGTACCAATTAACTTTACCCTGAGAATTGATTTTTTTTAAAGATTTTATTTATTCATTTTTAGAGAGAGGAGAAGGAGAGAGAGGGAGAGAAATATCAATGTGTGGTTGCCTCTCATGCTCTCCGTACTGGGGACCTGGCCCGCAACCCAGGCATGTGCCCTGACTGGGACTCGAACTGGCGACCCTTTGGTTCACAGCCCGCGCTCAATCCACTGAGCTACACCAGCCAGGGCAGAATTGATTTTAATTTGGCCTTTTTTATTGTGGTAAAATATACGTAGCATAAAATTTACCATTTCTAAGTGCATACAGTTTGGTGGCACTGAGTGCCTTCACACCGTTGTACAACTGTCATTGCTGTGCATCTCTAGAACTTCTTCTTCATTCTGAACAAAAACTCTTGATCTATTAAATAATAGTCATTTGCCTCTTCTCCCCTTGGCCCCTGGCAACCACTTTTCTACTTTCTGTCTCTGTGAATTTGACTGTTTTAAGTACCTCACAGAAGTGGAATCATACAGTATTTGCTTTCTGTGAGTGGCTTATTTTACCTACCACAATGCCTTGTAATGTGTATTTGTTATTTCTGTTATTTCTGTTCTTTTTAAGGCTGAATGGTATTCTGACACTAACTTTAGTTGAGTTCTGATAACCCACTACCATCGGACCAGTCTGAATGGCATTCTATTGCATGTCTATTGCCGTGCTTCGTTTATCTATTTATCCATCAGTGGACACTTGGGTTGTTTCCACCTTTTGACTGTTGTGAATAATGTTGTTATATATACACCAATGATTATTGGTGTACAAATATCTGTTCAAGTCCCTGCTTTCATTTGGGGGGGATCTATACCTAGAAGTGGTATTACTGGATCATGTGCTACTTCTGTGTTTAATTTTTTGAGGAATCATTATACTGTGAAAATGCTGTAATTTGACTTTTTAAAATCACATTTTAAAATATTTTGGCAGACTGAAATTTTCTATGGCTTAAAGTAACCCATTTTCTTATTTAGAAATCTTCAAGTATTTTATCTCCAAAGTGGACTCCATATACCTCCTCCTTTTGTGTTTACCAAGGGACAGATGAAGTGGCATAAGACCTGTGGTGCTTGTTGTCATTATTGTCATAGTAATAAGATAGCACAGCAAGATGAAAATTAGCCCTCCCAGTTCTCAGTAGTGAGACACGGTTAGGGGAGGTAGTGGGAGTCATTTCGTTAGTCAGGGAATGCTGAGTCCTGGGACCCGGCAGTGCATAAACAGCGAGCTGCTGCCGTTGGGGAGCCTGGCGTGGGTGGTAGGAAAGACAGGCCATGGATGAGTGCAGAAGGTCGTTAAGATGTATCTCCAGAGTAAGGCTGGTCTGCTCTGCAAAGTGTCTGTTCTTGCCTGGGTTTCATCGAAGGCGCTCATGGCATTTCAGCTAGAAATGAAAGGTAAGCCAGGGCCCATAACATTGAGCTCTAAAAATATTTAGTGCACATACTAACAGTGGTGCATGCGTGCACGTTATAAATTAATATGCATATTTTATATACATTGTACATACATATCAAAAATGCTGATAGAATGAGCTATCAAAGAAAGTTTCTTCTAGAGAATTGTTGCCATCAGTGGATGTGATTAGCCTTATAGCTAAGAGAAGAGTGAATAGGGAGATGTTAGGGTGTGTCCTGGGACCAAGAAGGAGCTGAGGTTCTAGAACCATCTGGTGGTGGTTTCCTTCTCACCACACTGTTCCATCTTTCCTCTTTCCATTTATTGTTTAATCACTAAAATCTGGCCTGGTTGCCTTCTCGTCGCTGACCTTGCTCCCAGGAATACCTGCAGTGACTTCCTCTTGACCACTCTGGCAGGCCCTCTTCCTCCTCCTCAACCTGCTTATCCTCTCTGGTAGCTTTGAACTGTTGATCATGCTTCCTCAAAACACTTTTGCCTTTGGTCAGTACGCTGTTCGTGCTCATTCATTGCCTTCTCCCATCTACCCTGGGCCTTCTTTTTGTCCCCACCTGCATTCCTTCTTTAATCAGTTTTAGCTCTTTCAACCTTCATCTGTCACATCTGTGCTCATTACTGTCCACTGTAATCTGCCCTTGACCTTTCCCCATTTTTCATTGCACAGACCCTAAGTGAGGGCCTTCCCCAGTCCCCACTCCACTGAGTTTGCACTTTAGAGTTTGTTCCCCATCCAGTTTCCCAGCGACCTGTTGGACATCTCCTCAGGGTCTCCCTTATCTCAGACTGAACTGTTTTTCTGCTCTCCCTCATTAAAAAGTGGCTAGTCCTGTTTTCTGTACTCAATCTCTGTGCGCGTCACCTTGATCTTGCCTAGGCTGGAAGCCTGAGTCCCACATACACCGACCTTCCCCCGCTCTCTTTGCCATGTTCAGCCAGCCAGTCGGCTCTGTCATTTCCTCGCCATGTTCTGTGATATCCCCCAGCCCTTTTTACTTATTACTAGCATCCTAATTTAAGTTATCTTTCTCCCCTTAACTCATCTCTGCTTCTCTACCTTCTGTAACCCATCCCCATTGCTACTAACATTAATTTCCTGAAACTATATTAGATATGTAACTGCTATTCTCAAAACTTTCACTGAGTGTCTCCTGCCTCCAGAATAAAGTAGAACGTCTTCACAGGGTGTTCAGGGCCCTCCACCATCTGGTCCCAGCGTATTTTGGGGGTTTGTCTCCTGCTTCTATGTGTCTAGTCATTCTATTAGGCAAAACTGGAAGCTTTAATTACTCTTTAACCTATAGCTGC
>VMDR010020230.1:0-17716 GCA_007922815.1 Macrotus californicus
ACTTGGCGGTAATTTTGCCAAATAGAGCAAAGGTTTCAGTGAAGGCCACAGCACACATGAACCATGCCTGTCAGCCCTGGAAACAGGGACATCTCTACATGCTACTAGCATGTCAATGAGGAAAAAAGATGTACAAATTAAATAAACAGTAATTAGGAGGAAAGCTCTTTAGGAGGGATCTGGGGAGGAATTTGCGAAGGGTTCATGTCACACAGGGAAGGTCACAAGGGGAGGAATTTAAATCACGTTCTCAAGGGTCAATCAGAGACCGCAGACCTGCCTTGTGCTGGGTCTGGTATATACCTGCTGTTCACACCATGTTGTCATATTTCACTGTGGTATTATCTGCTCGATACATTGGCATAAACTGGCTGGAGAAAATCAGGTCCCGAGAAATGGGGGGGGCTCAATCTACTGGTTGCCAGCAGGGCTGTCCTGAGTTGGGTCCACCTGTGGCTCCCTTCCTCGTGCACTGCTCCTCCTGTTCATTCCCTTGCCTGTTGTGAAGCAGGAAGGTTGCCCCCTTCTGAGTTACTCAGAGAACAGGGTATCGAAGAAAGATAAAGAGAAAACTCCACTGCAGAAGCCAAAAACTGCATAGTACTCTTCAATGCACAAGTTAGAATTTAGACATACCCTTTCTTTCATAACCATTATTCTTTTGGCCTTATTTACTAGACATTAAGATTTTACTAAACTATGTATTCACATCCAAAAATTTCAAAATACTACCTCAATGTTATCAGTCTCCTCTTTGTTCCAGAATGAACGGCGCTCTTCAACCTGAAGAATGCCTTCCATGAGGATTATGGGTAGAAACTTATGGATTGTGTATGCAGCTGGCCTCACAGCTTAGGTCACGGCTTACCCTTAGGAACGTCTGTTTTATAAAAGAACCCTAGAAGCACGTTTTATTACCTCTAATGGCCAAAGTGCTTTTTTCAGAGATGTTGGAGCATCTCCACATACACGTCCATTATTGCAACAACCTGTGTGACGATAGGACCTTCTACAGAGGTAATAACTACATTATCCACTGCTTAACGTATGGGAACAATTTCTGGAAACCTCTTTTTCCCCCTTACATGTTTTTTGTTTTTTGAAGGGGGTGGAGGAGAGGATGAGCTATTATTTTGGCTACCCAGCTGACAATTCTCCCATCTACTCTCAGTCTTCTAGACAAATCTGTTTTTTATCAGTGAATTTGCTCTCAACAACCTTCAATGGTTCTCCAGCGCCCACAAAACCAAAACCAAACTCCTTGACCTGTACTGAAGCTGATACACAAATTCCTGCCACTGTAAAGTACATATCTGTGCCAGTTACCGCAGGCATTCAGCTTATTCCCCCAGGTGCCTGAGGATGTTTTCCCTTCTTGCTGTTCCTGGTGCAATTGATTTGAGTGGAACACCCTTCCACCTATGGAAGTTCTACCCACATTTTCAAGTCTATATATTCTTCCCTAAGAATGTGAAATTATGGTATCCACTGAACTAAAATCCTCCCACATAACACTAAATATAAAGAGCTTAAAACACTACTTATTAACAAAACAAACATAAAGGCCAAGTTTTCTACTTTTCTCCCTTGTGGCTGTGTGTTCTCTAGGGAAGTGAACATCTCTAACTCATCTTTGAACCAACATAGTACCTAACCCAGTGCCTGCTCATGGAAGTTCCTCAACAAAGATTTGTTAAATAACTTAAATAGTATCATTTGCTATTCACTGGAAATTATTTATAGATTTTTTTCACCTGCACAAATAGAAAAATATTTACAGGAGAGCTATCTGTCCATGTAATACATTACAAGGAGAGACCCAAGGAAAATGGAATTATCTTCTGGAAAGCAGGTCCCTTTGCAGTACAAGCTTTGCCGGCTAGGTGAGTGCTCTAGGGACCTGTCTGTATCAGTGTACCAGCTGGCATTGTTGTGAGAGGCTGCATTCGGCTTCAGGAATTTTTTGAAGACTCTTTCAATGCATTTGCCCATTTCATGCTGGGTGATTTATGAGGGCACGTGCTCACATCGTGCTGCGTTCAGCAGTTTTTGACCAAAAACAGCACGACCCCTTGCCCCACCCTGCCTTGCCCTGAGTGACTTTTTTTGTTTCCCCAGATGAAAGGAGAATGTTTTGCTGATGTTGAAGACATGAAACAATAAAAGGCAGAAGCACTAAAAGACATAAAAATTGACAAGTTCAAAAACTGTTTGGAGCAGTGGAAAAAATATCTCAATGGGTGAATTGCATCAAATGGAGAGTACTTTGAAGGTGACTGAAATTTAAACATGTGAGAATGAATATACAATTTTTATAAGTAAATTCCAGTTTGCTGGGGATCTCCTCTTGTACAGGTATAGTATTTCTGTTGGCAACAAAGTGGCCCTTTGATACCAGGTCCATATATTGGCTGAGCAATAATAACCTTCTATTGTTTTTATCTGTTATTCATATCTTATTTAGCTTTATACTTTTAGTATCAAATATGTTCTTTTCCTGTTCTTGTCTTATTCTTTGCATTTAGTTCCATTTCTCTTCTCTCAAGGATGGTCTTGGCTCCTCCCAACAAGTATTTTGGAGACAGCTCAGTTTTTGCCACATTTCCAGTCTCCCCAACACTCTACCTCTTTTCAACCTCCTCCAGCCCTTGTTTACCCAATTTTACTCCCTCCAAGCTGGATCCAAACCAGCTTCCATTTTCTAGACATAAGACCCAGTGGTTTGATAAACTTGGGAGAGCCTGACCGTTCCCTGTCTCTTAATACCTTCTTTGTTTATTTCATAGAGATATCAAAGGAAACAAATAAATCAATGTGTATGATAACGTACACACTCTAATGTATAAATTAGATTTACACACATATAGAGTATTACTTTAAAATCATGCCATTAAACTTATTCCTTGGTAGCATATCTTCTATAGTACTAACAATGTAGGTTATCCTTAGCAGGAAAAACATGTAAAAGGAAATGCAATTTTTTTTTTATCCTGCAATGAAATTCTGTTCAGTTTTCTCTCTCTTATATGGCCAGACCTAGGCTTTAAAACTGGCATTAGTGGAGGCACTGATGACAATTACCGAGACAGAGAAAAAAGACTCTCTTTCCCAGCTAGATTAATGGGAGAGAGTTTAAAAAAATGTAAAGATTTTTGAAAGTGTACGTGAAAATCCCTTACTGGGTCCCCATTACTCAAAGAATAGTATTTTCAGGCCTGCTGAAAATAAAAAATTCACAGCTATCCTGCTGACATTGAGAGAAAGAAAACTTCAAAGTAAACCTTGAAGAAATGATTTTTAAAGTAGGAGAGTTGAGGCTTGACCCAGTAATAGATTTTGAAAGGGTGTTTGGTATCTCCGTGGTAAGTAGGGGTGTCCAACAGACAAGGCTCCAGACCCGAATACAAACAGGCTGGAGGCGCCTTAATAGTGATATTGATCAACTATAAACAAAGACAGACGAAAGCAGCCAGGATAGTGAGAAAAATGTATTTTGGGAAAAAGGTTATTATCCTCCTCCGGGATGACTAATACCACGGCTATAGAAATTCATTTTACAACAAATATTTTGTGAGATCCTACAATGTGCCAGGTGCTGGATAAAAGACGCATTTCTAACCCTCAAGGCATTTTCAGACTAGTTTATGTGTTTTAGGGAGGTCGGTAAAAGGAGGAAAGAATCCATGGCCTATACACAAAAATCAAACCTGCCACTTTAGCATTATCAGCAACCCACACTCTATTGAATTGCTCTGAAAAAAGAACTCTTACTGCACAGGATGACTCTCATTCTGTTTCTGTCACGAAATAGCTGGGTAACTTACAGCAGTCACCTTGCTTTTCTGGGCCTTAATTTCTTCTTGGCCGAATCTGGGGCAGGGTGGGAACAGGAGGGAGAGGAGGAAGACTGTATATAGAAGTTGTTTCTAAATTTTCTTCTAATCCTGTAATTTCAGTTTGATTGAGAATTGATTGCAACGCAATATTAGGATGTTGATCTCTAGTTATCTCTGTAAACAGAATATAAAGCCTCACTCTTTGCAAGAATCAGTTTGCACCAAACCTGTTGGTGGAATCATTCAGGACAGGTGGGAAATTTGCCACGGAACCACTGCCCTGTGACCAGCGCATGTACCCCTGATTTCGGGGTTCCTGTCTCTGTGATGGTCAGGAGGAGCCCCATATTGCACAGGGGAGACCATGGAGCTGAGTGAAGCCCCTTTTCCTTTACTCCCTCTGGATGGATGTTTTCCACTGACTGAGATTTACTGGGTTATTTTGGAGTTGTCCAATCTGGAATAATCCTGTGGAATAGAATACTTAATGCTGGCTGAGTTTTCTGTTATCTGTGTACACAGATGCCTTCCAGCCTTTGAAATGGGCTCCTGTCCAATCTGCTGTAGCTAGAGTATCTCCCAAGCCACATGCACTAAGTGAATGGCAGCAATAAAAGTAGCGAAAGGAAATCCCAGTTGGGACCACCATCTTAAAGAGGCAACCTTGCGCACTGCAGACATTCGGGACTTCACACATCAATAAAAAATATTCAAGCACCTAGTATGGGACAAGTAATGTTCTAGGGATGAAGTAATGAACAGTAAAAAAAGACAATTTGATTTTGCAATCTAAAAGGGTGAGAGAGGCAGCACAAATGTCAAATCCAACAACAAAAAATACCGCTTCAGATAGCAACATGTGCCATTACAAATCACAGCTCATACCTAACTCTGGCTATGGCTGTGGCAACATCTCTCATGCAAGCTTCACCCAGCTTCATACAGGTACAGCATGCTGCTGCCTCCCCCTGCCTGCCACAGAGCTTCTCAGCTTGGATGTCATGGGAGCCTGCTAGGTACTCAGTCCCGGAACTGCCACCCTTAGGCAAAGGGCTATGGAAAATAAATGTGCCTCCTATTTTGTCTCCATAGAGGAAAGTTCTGAGCTACATTTCATTAGGCAACGCAGAAGGTTCCACCAAATTGAAAATGCATTCTGGTATTTGCTTTCCTTCCCTGCTTCACTCTCCTGCCCCTCACTCTGCTCCTTGAGATCATTCCCAAATACATTGCCTTCGTGCAAGCTTCTGTCTCATGTTCTGCTTTATAAGAACACCTAAACCACTGTATCATCCAAAATACTTGTGCCTCTGCAGATTTGTCTACTGATGTACTCTTTAGAACAGAGCAGGATATAATTGGGTGAGCACGGATGGGGATGGGAAGAGGAGAGGGCAAGTGTGGTAAGGAAGACACTTAAGGATTGTTTCAAACATGAAAT
The DNA here is from genome assembly GCA_007922815.1 of Macrotus californicus. Lineage (NCBI taxonomy): Eukaryota > Metazoa > Chordata > Mammalia > Chiroptera > Phyllostomidae > Macrotus > Macrotus californicus. The sequence goes on from VMDR010020230.1 coordinate 5,278, forward strand.
TCCTTTGAAGACAGGTGACTTATAATAAAAGTTCATGGGAATATTGCATTCTTCACAATATTTCCACATGTATTTTAATATAAAAACATTAGCTTTGTAACATCTCCATAATACCTAAAGTCCTGCAAGAGCTTATTGGCTGGCCTCACTGTTTCCAGCATTGCCACATTCAAACCATGCTTCATTACATCACAATGCAAATTTGACCAAGTCATTCTTTTGTTTATAACTTTTAAAGGGACAGACCATTTGATGAAGTTCTGATGAAGTTCAAACTCCTTAACATGATTGATATGGTCTTGTGTAATTTGGCCGATGCTTACCTCCCCAGACACTTGCTAGCTTCTCCTTGATATTTATCATCCAGCCATAATGAATTTTTTTCATTCCCTGAACTCTCCATGTTCCTTTGCCTCCAGGCATCTGCTCGTTTTGTGAAATCCATCTGTAGTCCTCACCCCGTTCTCTTCAACCTGCCCACAGACCAGTTCTTCGCTCCTCAGCTTCCTCCTACAAAAATGAATCCCTATCTTTGCCTGAGTTAGACGTTCACCCATGTGCTCCTGTTACATCCTAACCTTCACCCATCATAGCACGTGTTTCATCCTTTTGTTCTTGCCAATCTGTCTGGATCTCCCATGGAATGAAAGCATTGGTCCCTGGTCCAGAACTGGGAACACAGCTAACAACCATCAAGTTAAAGTCCACAGACTCACTGAGTTCAAATATTGTTCCTCACACCTAAGCGTTTGAGCCACCCTGACAAGCTCTTTTAGTCTTAGTTTCTTCACTCTTAAATTGTGGAAAATAATAATAGCTTGACTATTGGGTGATTAAGAATAAATGAGATAATTTATGCAATGTAGTACAATGACTGATCCATAGAAAACACTTAATAAATGACAGCTTCTACTATTCTAAAAATAGCTATTATAATTATTAAATATTCAATATGTAAGTATAAAATGACCAAATGAACACATAATACAAATACTTTATACCTCATCTCATTTGTTAATGAGCAAGTTAGTTTTTCATTTCCTATCAATTTCTTAAAAATCAAAGCTGAAATGAAGAAGATAATAAAACATAAGATTTAACATCCAAGAAATTTTTTTCACTACTCCTTTGTCACAAGTGCACATACATATGTGGACATAACTGGCATTAGTTTTTCAGCCTTTTTATAACTAGGTAATTAGGATAATAACAAAGGACAGGGTATTAAGAGGAACAATGTACCCCTCCCCCCCGAAAGATGCCCATGTCCTAATTTGTGGTACCTGATTATGTTATCTTACATGGTAAGAGGGACTTTACAAATGTCATTTAAATTAGGAATCTTGAAAGGGGGACATTAGTGTGGATTATCTAGTTGAGCCCAATATAATCCTAAGGTTCTTACAAGAGGCATGCAAGAGGATCAGAGTCACAGAGGGAAGGTGTCATGAAAGAAGCAGAGGACAAACGGCCATGTAACATGGGGCCAACAGCCAAAGAATGAGGACAGCTTCTAGAAGCTAGGAGAGGCAGGAAATGGGTCCTCCCTGGGAGCTTCCAGAAGACACCAGCCACCAGCACTGCTGACATCTTGAGTTTAGTTCCATACGAATCATTTTACACTCTAACCTGTAGAACTCTAAGGGAATAAACTACTAACTTTTGAAGTAATTTGTTACAGCAACAACTGGAAGCAAATGCAGATTTGAGATATATAGAATATTGACTCCAAAGTGGTTTAGCATAGTATTGTTGGATATCTAGGGATATCTAGGGAAATTGATAAGCATAAATTTATACAGAAAGGGTAATCTCTTAGTATGTAAAGAAGCCTGAAAACACTCTGAAAATATAATTCCATATTTTGTTGACTATTTAAATCAGTGGGAAGTGCTAATGGGTTTTTATTATAAGCATCAATACATGTTTATACACTTGGATCTGTAACCATGTTGTTTTAAATATTGTGGCTCTATAACATATTCTAATATATGGTGGAACTAGCCTTAGATAATTATTTTTCCTTTCAAAAAAACTTCTGGAGTCCTGACTGGTGTGGCTCAATGGGTTGGGCACTGCCATACTGTAAACCGAAAGGTTGCTCGTTCAGTTCTCAGTCAGGGCACATGCCTGGTCCCCAGTTGGGGATGTGCCAGAGGCAACTGATCAATGTTTCTCTCGCACATCGACGTTTCTCTGCCTCTCTTTCTCCCTTCCTTCCCTCTAAAATAAATAAATAAATAAAATCTTTAAAAAATTTTTCTGGCTATTGCACATATATACTTCCAAGTTAACTTGAAATATTCTTGTCATCTTATAATGATAACATTTTAATTTTCTTTTAGTTTTAGTTGACTTTGGAGGATTTTTAGAAAGTATGAACATCTTAATTTTATTTATTCTAATTCATGAATAACATACACATTTAGCCAATTTTTCATATATATATGCCTCAGTATAGTGTTTTTTTCCTTCAAAATGGGTCTGCATATTTAATATTTGGTATATTTGTAGGGATTTTGTTGTTTCTCTGATGAATGGAGGCTTCCCTTCCACGGTCACCACTACAGGCTGGGTGCTTGTTTCCTCCCCAAATTCACGTGTTGAAATCCCATCACATAATGCGATGATGTTGGGAGGTGGGGACATGTGGGGTGATTAGGCTATGAGGGTGGAGTCTTTGTGACTGAGATTATTGCTCTTATGAAAGAGGCCCCAAGGAATACGCTGGCCCCTCCACCATGTGACAGTGAGAAGACAGCCACTCAGCTGTAAACTAGAAAGTGGGCTCTCGCCAGACACCTAATCTCCTGGTGCCTCGATCTCGGACTTCCCAGCCTCCAGAAGAGTGAGAAATAAATTTCTGTTATTTGTAGCCACTCAGTTTATAGCATTTCGTTACAGCAGCCCAAATGGATGCAGATAGTCACGTCTTTCTCTTAGCTCTGCCAGCTTTCTTTTCATGTCGTTTTGCTGTAAGAGGGGCTCACGTTTGACCTTTTCCTTTTCTACTTTGGTCTCCTTGCAGCGTCTATGTTCTCTTTTATTTCCATGAGAAATGCACTCATTGTCCATGATTTTCTTTTGTGTTCTGGGATGAGTTTTCTGCTAGACCAGTTTCTTTATCTTTCTCTTATGCACTTTTATTTCTAGAGAAATTTTGCCTTCAGTGCTTCTGTTCTTTCTTTAAAAAAAAATAAGCTTATTTATTTCTCTTTCTTTCCCCTTTACCCTCTTCAACCTCCCTCCACCCCCTTTTTCTTCCGGTAATCACCATGCTGTGTCTGTGAGGCTTTTTTCTTAATCCCTTTACCTTGTTCACTCAGTCCCTCAACAACCCTCCCCTCTGATGACTGTCAGTCTGTTCTCTGTATCTATAAATCTGTTTCTATTATGTTTGTTAGTTTATTTTGTTCATTAGATTCCAGGTATAAGTGAATTCATATCTTACATGTCTTTCTGACTGGCTTATTTCACTTAGCATAATACTCTCCAGGTTCATCTATGCTGTTGAAAAAGGTAAGATTTCCTTTTTTTATGGCTGAGTAGTATTCCAATGTGTAAATGTACCACAGCTTTTTTATTTACTCATCTACTGATGGGTGCTTAGGTTGCTTTCATAGCTTGGCTCCTGTAAATAATGCTGCAATAAACATAGGGGTGCAGATGTTCTTTCAAATTAGTGTTTCAGGTTTGTTTGTGGATATTACCAGAAGTGGAATTACTGGGTCATAAGGCAGTTCTGTTCCTAAGTTTTTGAGGTAACTTCATACTGTTTTCCACAGTGGCTGCACCAATCTGCATTCCCACCAACAGGGAATGAGGGTAAGCTTATTTTTTTCTGATGGGTACAATTCTGAGCATTCTCTTTGTTCTGTAATAGAGGATGGTTTTCCTCTTCACTCCATTAGATTTCACACTCCACTGCTATCTTACTTTTAGAACAGAACTTCAAACATGGTCTGGGCCTTTTTTTCTATATCTCCAGCAGCTTGGGAAAAGCAAGGGTGGAGCAGATTAGCAGATCTTGGCAGCTGTGACTGGTGATACAGACTACCTCTTACCCCAGAAGAGTAACTAAGTATAAAGCCCTCGTTTTATGATATCAGATTATGTAAGGCAAGTGGAGGTCGGTTCTCACAGCTCCAACTACTGAACTACTGAAGATACCAGCTATTAGTGGTCGCACACACTATTAGTGGGGTCGTGTTACCATCCCAACCAATTCCAGAAGACCCTTGGCTCTTGGCTTTTACCACATATGTTTACATGACAAAGTAACAGTGCTTTCAACTTTTATTAAAGATTTTTTTTTACCTGGTTTACATTTTTTTTCTCAAAAATGTATAATACTCATGTTACTGTGTACATGAAATTGAGTGAAGAAAATAAAATCTTGTTAAGGTGCAGATGCTGTGCTATAGTTAGCTGCTTTCACTGGTAAAGAGACTTTCCTAAAAACCAGTCCATGCCAATTTAATTTCTTGCTGCAGCAAAATTATCAGTCACTGTGAGTCATGGGACTTGAGTATTTTGCAAGGGTAATCAAAGTTGTGAGTGCTAAATCTTGACCAAGGAAGGTCTACTCCATTCACTGTGGCTTTTCCGACTTTGAAATTGCCTAAGTAGGTAAGATGTTTCATGATAAGCCTTGTAATGATGCCAGTTCAGACCATTTTGCAGATAGAAAAGATTTTGAAAGTAAATTATGTCATTTAAGGTAAAAATCATCTATGCCGAGATCTCTATCATGTAAATATAACTTGGCCCTTCTGAAGAACTCCTAGTCATAAAATAGCTCACTTTTTTTTGTCTAGTGGTGAGGAAAATATCTGAAATGTGATTTAAAAGTCCAAAGACTAAATAAAAATGAAGACGAGATGGGGGAAGTTAGAAAAGATTTAGACTGTGCAATTTTTTTTATGTCAGTACTTAGGTTTTCCTGTTCACAGGCCCAAGGAAACCGCTCCTTCCTGACGCCTCATCCACTCAGACTTGCACATGGAGCCAAAACAGGCCTAGCAGAGAGAGTGTAAAGGTCAGTGAAGAGGAAAGCCTCCAAAATTCATTTTACTGCTTAGCTGCCTTCCGGTGTCACTGCTAACTAGTTTTGAAATCCCACATGTAAAGGAAATTTAAAAATTCCTGAAGAAAGTTTTTCTTTGTTCCTTTTGGAAACCACACTCTACTTATTCAAGAACCCAGGGCAGTAAGTACTTAAGCAATGTTACTACAAAGAAACAGTCAATGAGAAAGGACAGGCAGACATTCCGTAATGTCCTTTAAGGCATTCAGTAGGAAAGCAAGTTTGAAGATGACCATTTTGTCTTCAGAGAGGCAAGCAGCTAGTTTTAAGTGCTACAAGATAGAGAGAAATGAATCCCCAAATTTAATGTTATCTTAGACTTTGTCCTGCACTTACTGTAATCTCTCTCAGCCCTTACACATATTCTTATCCTCCAGCATCATATGCTAAAATACAAACATGTCTCATTCAGCACAAATGATGAAATCTCCTACGAACTTAAGAGGGACTAACAGTTATAAGCTCTTGATCATCCATTCCAAACATCCTGTTACACAGTAGGAAACCTCATTGCTGGAGGAGAAATAATTACATATCAGCAGGTGCAACCTTATTTGGGCAGTAAGATCTTTGACTAAGTAGATGGTGCAGTTTTCTGATGTACCAGTCTGACAGCGGTTTCTGTGACCTTTAGTTTCTGCAGTGCAGTCAACAGTGATGTTATTTCTTTGACTCCCAACATGTCCCAGGGTTGCACTCGCCACGGACAGGTCTGTATGGATATGTGTCTTCCGTTATATCAGAATGAAAAGATGCGTCTTGAAGGAAAACGCTCTCGGGTTGACATTTAAACAAATAATTTGATTTGGGGGAGAAAAACAATTTTAATTTACTGTCATTTTGAAGGGGTACCATCCTAGTGATGGATAGCAAGGCAAGATAATGCTTTTCAAAAAGACCTATGTCTTGTATACAGGTTATGTGTAAGAATGGCCTTGTTTTAAAGAGTGAAGAGTATTATATTATTACGGTTTTATACATATATCATGTATATGCACATATGTACACATTCACATATTTGTATTTGTGTACCTACAGAACACATATATATAAAGAAAAATAGAAAATATTAACCATTGTGAAGCCTAGCTATGGGTATACAGGAGTTACTTGTATATTGCAATTTTTGAATGCTTAACATGTTTTATAATTAAAAATTTTTTAATTCTGATGTCTATATTAAAATTGCAAGGCACGAACAATTTGCATGAAGATTTTCTTTCCCTGGATAAGACCGCAGACTGCAGAGCTAAAGCTTCATATCGAAAACCAGGTGCACAACCAGCCAGACCAGTGTGCCTTTTCAAAGAGGCTGCAGCGCGGCAGGGCAGGACTCAGGGTTGAAACAGCAGTCAGTACACGCCCTTCTTTTCTGGCCTGCGCGCTTCCTGATCCCGTCTGCTGCCTGCTTCTCTGCAGTCACAGCCAATAACATGCTTGGGGTAGAATGGGAACCCTTTTCAACTGGAGTCTCCCATATGTTCATTATGGAAAATGTGTTTGCATTTTCACTGCAACACACCGCATATACTGACGCTGCCTGACTGTGAATTCATAGCTGGGAGAGAAGACGGACTGGCAAATAAAGTGGAAGAAAGTTGGTGAGAAGCAGCACTCCAGCCCAAGAGAGTTTCTGAGTTTCACAGGACTTTGGAGCTCTTCTGCTTGGCATTGGTCTCATTATAGAACACCTGGGTTGTTGCTCGCCCCCACCCCCCTGGCCGAGGCTCCGTTCCACTTAGACATGGATATGATTTCCTCAGTTACAGCAACATATGAACTTCCTTAGCTTGAGACCCTATGTGAGACAAATGTGTCTAATTTCTGGTTGGTTGACATCTGCCTTTAAAGTGATTTTCTTTTTCCCTAGCCACTAACTATTGATTTTTATTTCATAGATGCCTGCCATATTCTATTTTACCTCTATGTGATGTAGACAGATGAAGGAATGGATGGTTGGAGGTATGGTTAAATGGACGATTGGGAGAGAGAGACAGAGAGAGAGCGGGTGTGTCGACCATATTTTGGTCTTACTTTCGGCTAACTTTAGAGCTTGTATTAGACAACACACGAGAAAGGTCTAGCATACAAAGAAATCAGAAAAAATGGATTTACTGAATCCACGTTTCTGTGCTGCTGCCAATAGACAGTTGTTTGGAGCTTTGTAGCACCTGTCTTTACAAAGTCCATGACTTTCCTATGGTTTCTAACTCCCACTGATCTTGACTAGCATTGGCATATTATGACCAAATTTATTTTGTTATTGATTAGTTGAGATTTTCAGTTGCCCACTATCTTGGTTTACTGGAGCTGCCATAACAGCGTACCACAAACTGGGTCACTTAAAACACCACAGATGTATTCTCTGATGGTTTTAGAGACAAGATGTCTGAAATCAAGGTTTCAGGAGGGCCGCATTCCATCTGAAGATTAAAGGGAAGAATCTTTTCCTGCCCCTTCCTAGCTCCTGGTGGTTGCTGGCAATCCTTAGTGCTTCATGACTTGTGCAAACATCATTTCCATCTCTGCCTCTGTCCTCGGGTGACCATCTTCCCTCTGGGTATACTCCTGTGTTTTCACATGGCCTTCTTATAAGGACACCGGTCACTGATGGAGGGCCCACCCTAATCCATGATGACTTCATCTTAACGAATTGCAGCTGCAGAGTCCCTATTTCTAAATGAAGTTACATTTCAAGGTTCCCAGGAGGCAGACATTTTGAGGAGACTTTATTCACTCTCCTACACTGACCAAGAGGTAAATATATCTTTCTAGTATGTGGGTTTCAGTTTTGAAGAGCTCAGAGTCATGCTTGTATAAGATATTTTTTTAAATGTGCTTTTTCTTTTTTCAGCTGAGAAGATATTTCCTTGATTTCTTCTCACGTTGTCCTTCTACTAATTGAATTTCTAAATTTTATTTTGGTTGTGAAAGATACAAAATGTTTCCAAAAGTTGTCCCCATTGACTCTGATTGTTCCTTCAGAAATAAAATGGTTGGACTGACTCATAAGAGAGCATAGTATTTATGGGGCTAGTTTCACTCCTACACCCTCCTCACTGAAGCTGGAAAGAAGCAATCCCAGATTCTCATTATCACACTTAGCTCCTTAGCTTCTCACTCCATATCCTCATGCCCTCTTCCCCTTCTCAAGCTGTTCCTTGCTCTTGGGATACATTCTTCCATCACTATTATCAACATCCTACCCATTCTTCAAAGGCCCAACTCAAAAGTTTCTCTGCTTAAAAGCTTAGTTCTCTCTTCCCAACTCAGTCTCCCCAAAGACTGAATTGATGTCCCTGTCCTCTACCTTCTCCCGTCAAAGAGGTCAAGTCTTTGACCCCATTTCCTTGGTTCTCTCTCCAAGCACCACCATTCTCTACCTGTGTAATTTTAAAAAATTTACCAAGCCTTTCTTGGACCTTGGTAAATTGAAGACAGTAATGACTACTTCTTTGTAACTTGCTTAGAATAATGCTTGGCACAAAGGAAGAAGTCAATAAGTGTTAGTTGTCCTTTGCAATCATTTTCTTCTTTGTCCTGTGGTTATTTGTGAACAAATGTGCGTACTCCACTAGACAGGGAGCTATTGGAAGCCAGGGGCTGTGCTTTATCTATCTTAGCACGCCATATGCCATCAAGTACATGCTTGTTATGTAGCTGTGCTCAGTACATTTTTGCAGATTTGAGAAAGAAAGAAACCCTTTTCAGATTCTGTATGAATTCTTAAGTAATAAAACACGTTTTCCCTTGTTCTCTAATGGAGTTCTCCGATAGAAAACTTTTTTGTCTGCATAGATCACACGTCAGATACATACATCAAACATTTTGTGTATTTTCTTTTTTGGCACATGGATGATAGAAAGCTTTTCAAATAATTGTAATACCAAAAAGTTTTTAGACACTTAGTATGTGCTAGGCACAGATAATATGTCTCAATTTCTCATCCTCACAAGACCCGTGCAACCTTTTTGCTATTATTCCCAGTTTACAGAAGACAAAAGAAAGCTCAGAGAAGCTTAACCAGTTATAATGCAGAAAAGCACAATTATAACAAGTGACAAGGGTGACAGCTGAACCTACTTTCAGTTGGCTCTACAGTCTTGTATCTCCTCCCTCTATTGTGTTGTCTTCTTTCTTTTCTGTTACGACACTACAAAAAAACCTCGAGAACTAGAGGAAATTATCTACTATAATTCCAACACCTCAACAGAGGCTGCTGCCTATGTTTTGCATATTATCTTATCTTCTCCATTAGCTGATCTTCTCTAATTGATATCACAGCACACACACAATTTTTCAACTTGCTTTTTTTCACCATCTGAAGTGCTTTTTCACTGCATATTTGTTGTATGTCATGCAACAATTATAGCCATTTTCCTTTTTCTTTGAGTGACACATAAAACACATGGCCTGTCAAATACAAATCTTGGTGTGTTGTTCATATCTCTGTGCCTTGATCTAATTTGGAAGATGGCTTCTTTTTTTCTTTCAGGGAAGAAGGAGAATTCGGAAGGAAACTCAGGAAAATCATAAGTGAGAGTGAGCCATAGATGAAGAAAAGATGGCTTTTATTCGGAACTGAGAAGAATTTCCTGCCATTGTCTGAACACTGCTTTCTCCTGCTAACCACTTCTGGGTTGCACTCCGTACAGAACAAGCAAAACCAAACAAAACTATCACATAGCACACACATGCACACACTGAGAGGGAAAGAAAGAGAATGCACATCCCAACAAAACTTTTAAATAGAAACTGCTGGACTTGTTAGGTTAGCTCCATTCTAAGTAAATAGAAAGAGAAATTATTAGATCCAAAAAGAAAAATAAAATCTTATTTTGCATGGCAGGTTATTTACTCATTTATTATTTTGTAACTACCAAAAAAAAAAATCAGGAAGACTGAGTGCTTTTGTGCTTTTTCCTTATTCATGTCAAGAGTTTCGTTATAGACCTTTGAGTCAGGGACAGTTGGAAAATCAGAAGATGTTTGAGGATGAACCCTTTTTCAGGCTTGGCAAGAGCCAAAATGCATGGAAGACAACTTGCTGGGATACCAAAGAGAGGGAGGAGGGTTCTTTCAGGGCGAGCAGAAGGGAGAGAAGAGGGATGAAAGTGGGTAGGAGGTGGAGAGGGGACGGGAGGAAAGGGGGAATGCTGCCTTGTGGTTCTCTACTTTGTTCTGCATGGCTCTGGTTACTGAGAGCAGCAAATGTTCTCTTTTGAGAACCACCTATGTAATTTTAGTTTTCATTTTCTAGTAGCCACACTGAAAAAAGTGAGAGAAAACAGGTGAAATTCATTTTAATAGTACATCTTACACAACCCAACATATTAAAAATATCACTTCAACATGTAATTGATATAAAATTATTAATCAAATATTTGATATTCTTTTTGCCATACTAAGTCTTTGATAACAGATGTTAAAGCGGGCCCTACATAACATCTCAACTCAGACTTGCCACCTTTTAATAACCATATGTGGTAGTGGTTATTTTATTGGACCACACTCTTTATAATAGAAATCTGAATTTTTAGCTCTTGACAGTATCCTAAAGATTATTCTTAATCTAATTATCACATTTTAAAAGTGCAATAAAAAATACTTAGAGCAGTTCAGCAAGTAGTAGTCCAAGGATACGAAGCAAGATAACTTAATCTGAGAATTTGGAGCTATTGTTACACAACTCTCTTCAACCCTGGAGTAGTGCCATATTTGCTTCTTTTTTGTGGTACCTACCAAATACCCATTCCCCTCACCATTCTAATAACTAAAGTATAACATTGGGAGTGGGGAGAAGAGGCAGTAATGTACTCAGTCATAAGCCTACGTTTCTCAGCTTCCCTTATATGTAGGACTGTTCATGAGACACAGTTCTGACCAATGAGTTAAGAGCAGAAATATAAATGCAATTTCAGGGTAAGTTTCCCTTTTCTGAAATAATGCCTTGTCTCTTGCTCCTTATTGTTTTCTCCTTTCACCTGCCTGGAGTGCCAGGATGAGGCCAGAAGTGAGGCGGCCGTCACATGACACTGAGACAACCACAGGAACAAAAGCCACACTCAACAGATGAGGGTTAAGTGCATGGAAGGTCAGTGCTGCTGACGTGCAGCCGGTGTGTCAGGCAGGGACTGCAGGCTATCAAGCTTTTTCACATGTAAGTACAAGCCCTTGTACGGTGAAGCCACAGCAGTTACACGCAGCACAGTGTGATGCTTGGCTGCTGTTTTCATTTCCAACATCATTCAATGTTTTCAACGTCAATAGACTTTTAAAGTAAAAATTTCCAGTAAATACTGAGAACTCTCAGCAGGCTAATATGTATTACTAAATATGCTAACTTTGGGAACATAAAATTTGAAAAAGAAAAAAAGATGTATTATTTTCCCTTTGTAAGTTACGTAGTCCTGAAAAGAATCTTTCTAACCCTCTGTAATGTGTATCGGTTTACCAGAACAAACTACATCTCCATCACGGCAGTGGTAAAACTCCGTGCTCATAGACGCCAGTGCCTGGGCAAATGGGGAAAGAGCTGTCCACTGCGTTGATGATGCTCTAGAAGTTGTGAGGTATTTGTTGTTGTTTTGTTGTACAGCTCTGTCACAAACAAGTTGTCTTTGGGCGACTTGGGTAGCTTCTCTGTAACTCAGTTCGTTTATGTCTAAAGCAAAAGATTAAGGTTGTGGAACCCTGAATTCCTTCGCAGCTTTAGCATTCTACAAATCTATAAAAGCATTTCTTCCAGGAGACAGCATGCATAGCCTGATTTCCTTCCATGTTGGGCCTTTGGGGTTGTGCTAGTTTAGATTGTTAGATTACATTTTTTGGCAGTGATAACTCTTAAACAACCACCATTTGCTACTCTTGACAGTATTCCTTCTGCTACGGAACCTACCCTTTTAGAAGACTCAACTGATTCAGTATTGCATAAAGCACCTTCATAAAATTTCAAGTGAAAAGGATTTCGAGGAAGTCAGATTTAGTACCCATTTCCTCTTTCAGAGGTTCTGGGAAATTATTTTTAGTGAGCTGAGAAAACAGGGACTATTCATACAATTTAACATACTCTGCACATGTGTTTTAAAATATTAGTCTGATTTCTTTAGTTCTATTTACTGTTAAGCATTATTGAAAATTCTACCTCTTTTCATTTGCTCTTTAAAAAAAAAAATCCCTAAGAGCCTTTTTCCAATTTTAAAAACTCTTGGCTAAATGCTAGTGCTATTTTAAACTTTGAGTAACTGGCAACCTCACATTTTATAAAGTTCAAGAAGAGCAGAAACTGCCGCTCTGTCATCTGGTTAGAATGAACAGGAAGCAGACAATGGGAGGCAAATTTCTGGATGCCAA
>VMDR010020231.1:5258-17814 GCA_007922815.1 Macrotus californicus
ACTAGAGAGCATTATGCTAAGTGAAATAAGCCAGGCAGTGAGGGAGAAATACCACATGATCTCACCTTTAACTGGAACATAATCAACAAAAGAAAACAGCAAACAAAATACAACCAGAGACATTGAAATTAAGAACAATCTAACAATGGCCAGAGGGGAAGGGGGAGGGAACAGTGCGGGGAAGGGTTTCCGGGAAACACTATAAAGGACACATGGCATAACCAAGGGGAGGGTGGGAGCGGGGGAGGAGGGTGGGATTGGCTGGGGTCGGGGGGAGTGGTGGGGGGAAAATGCAGACAACTGTAAATGAACAACAATAAAGTAATTTAAAAAAAAAGAGTAACTACTTTTCATACTCATTCTCATGGCAAAGTGAAAAGAAATGAGAGCATGGATGGTACCACCTGGCCATTGGTTGCCCTGGTGGCCTCAGGTTCTTGGAAGTGGCCTGGAGCTCAAAACACAGAATTAGTCTCTCTCTCTTTTTCTTGTCTGTTAGTCTGTTTTTCTCTCTTTCCCTCCCTCCTTCCTTGCCTCCCTCTCCCTCTCTCTCCCTTCTTTCTTTCCTGTTTAAATTACCAGGAATCATTGATATATCATGGGAAGCCAAAGCCGAAAAACAGGGAAGCCAAGATGGAATAGGGAGCTGTATCACTTTAATGACACAGCATACATTTCCAGAGCTTCTGTGAGACTATCTGACATACATCCTGAAGATGGCCCAGAGGGTGGCCGGCTGGTGACAATTCTACCTGTTATGTCCATATACCTGTGCAGAGGCTAATCTCCCATCACTCAAGTTCATCTAAATGGGTTTTTCTACATTAGGGGAAGAACAGGCCATATGAAATATACAGGACTTGTAGATTGATGAATTCATCAGGAGAAATTTGGAACACATCAAAGTTCTCATATATCACAGCCAACTCTGGTGGTAATTCCAATGTTCACAGGTTCAATTTTCAAAAGGTAAAAAATATTTTATGTATCTGTTTAATTTACCTAATTAGTAGAATATCAAAATGAACATGAGCCCTAAACCATCCCTCTTTTCTTCATTCTCCTCCGTCTTTTTTGTATATTTTTCCAAACATGCTCTCCCCAGAAATAATCATTAGCAGAATAACTTAGAGATAAACCCATTCCTGTTTTTATGATATCCTCTGTGGACTGAAAGCCTATTTGTATTTAAGAAGACACTTCCAGAGTTGAGATTCTCCTTTGGGCATCGTAGTTAATTTGATAAAATTGAACAATAATCTTTTTGTTTCTAACTCATGTTCACATACTCTCGATGCCCTTGGGGTAAAGTTCAACAAACAGAATGAACCCAGCTCCTCATTGGAACTATTCAGAGAATTACACACTGTTCTCAGCCAGAGAATCTGGGGAAATTATAGAGATATGAAGAAAAAGACACAAAGGTTCCTTTATCTTGGGGGAAGAGGCACTGTACACAAATAATCAATACATATCACTCTTTAAGAAATGAACTCTTGTATAATATGCACGTGGTTCTAGGCCGATGCGAGACAACTAGAGCTGTTCAATCATTCCAAAAATGTAAACTCTATTTCTAAATCATTCAGGTAAAAGCATTTACTTCTCTAAGCCTCAGAACTTCAAAGTACCCAATGATCAAAGGCCAATGACATGAGCTAAATTGTTGTATTTGAGTTTACTCAAATTCTGAACAAGTTTCTTTTACTTTCTTTTACCTTATTTTTATTTGGCTTAAAAATGGGAAGGATATAATATATGACATTTACATACACACACACACTTGGTATTCATTAAATACCAACAATATACGAAGCCTCAAACATCCTAAAATTAGATGTGATCCCTGTTCAGTGGGGTCACTGTGTATGTTTAAAGACAAATATAACTCACAGTAGAAAAAGTAGACCAGACCACAGAGCAAAGGGTGATGGATAATAGGAATTAATGAGTTGGTTTTAGTTACTAATGGTCTGCACGTATTTAAAACAGAATCAACACCTCTGGGCCAACTGTTCTTAACATGCAGTAAAAAAGTCCAGTCTGGCCACACATGCTGCTTTAGACAGGTTGGGTAACAAGGCTCCTCTTAGCTTAAAATAAGATATAGAAATAAGACTCACTTTATGCCCTGTCGTTGATAATTCTGAGACTCACGGTCTTGTCTCTCCAGAAGGTTTAGGCCTTTTTAAAGCCCATTTTGTTATTTTGACAGGAGGGCACTTTCTGATCATTAAAGAGCTCTCATTTTAAGGTACTGAAGTTAAACTGAGATCATTTTGAGAGTAGCTCTGAAGCCAAAACTCAACAATTTTTCCAGCTCACAACAACCTATAAAAAAGCACACGTGCGGCAATAAAACAGAACAAGCAGCCATGAAAGGAACATTAGGAGAGACAGACGGACAGCTGTCCAACTTTCACAGAGCTCAGGAACATGAGATTTTGAGTGTCCCCTGGCCTAGCATGTCAGACTTCCCTCTCGCTGGAAGTCACACTTGTCTGGGGCGGGGGGCGGGGTGGGGTAGGGAAGCTCTCTGCTCACAGGACAGAGCTAAGCAAAGGCATCTGAAGTGATTCCTTGACTCTGGGGTCCACCCTCCTCTCCCCATTTTGATGAAAAATGATAGCTACTTCTACAGTCATTAGTAAAACTGAAGAGGTTGGGAAGTCCTTCAATGTACTTCATCTCCAAGGACTTCCTGCAGCATCATGGAAAGGAGATACCTATAGTGGACCTGTGCGATTAATCTGAGGAGTTAAGTTGGCCTTATTGTTCAATACACAGGGAAAGACATGCACTTTGTAGATCTAAGATTTGGGCTTGGAATTTGGTTCCCACAGTAAGTAGCTGTTTAAGCTCTTTGCTTTCCCTAACTCATGGTCTTCATCTATAAAATGGGGTTACTGCTCATGACCTGGGAGCAATATTAGGAGGTTATTACAAACAATTAAGAATGGCATACATTACATGCTCAGTAGATTATCCAGGAGGCGTTTGATACATTGCAGTTTTTTATTACTTATTTTAACTCCCTCTTTTCATATATGTTTCCCGATGTCTAGGCTTATAGAGACTCCATGGTATTGAATTAAGTCAGAACGCAAACAAGAATGTGCACACGGAAGAGATGCTTGAAGATCACCTCTCCTGGGAAAACCATTTTTTCCTCCTTTAGAACAGAGTTTCTGAAAAGTGGCCACAGCTTTCCCTCTGAATTGTAAATGGTGACAAATGGTTGAGCCAATAGCCACGAGTCACATGCTGCAGAACAACAGGGTCCACCACTGGCACCAACCAAGGAAACATGGGTTGTTTGTCTGCAAATGGCTTACGGGATGAGGAGAAAATCTGAGCTATCCATCTCCTGCTGGAGTCGAAGAGGCCTTGGAGAGGATACGATTTCATTCCTTTCTAGTACAACTTTTCTTTCTAATGTATACCCTCCTTTATCCTTAAAATACTTGGCTATGATAATTAAAGGAGACTATTCTTTAAATAAAAATATTTTACAGTTGATGGGAGAGAAATTCAAAGATGTTAAATAACCAATACGTGGGATCAAGGACATCTTTGTATTTGGGAATGGGAACATGTGTACTATAGAGAAAAAGTGATTAAATACAGAGTTCAGGTTCTAATCTAGGAGAACAGGTGACCAGAGAATCAGAAGTGAATGGACAGAAGAGTAAGAAGTGGTGTAGCATCAGCAGCCACTATGAAAACTGCTCTCACTCCCATTTGAGGTAGAAGGTTCTTGAGGCTTTATAACACATGATGCTAAAAGAACCTTGTTATAGGGCAGCAGAACCTAGACGTGTACAAATTTCAAAAGAAGCTCCAGCAAATCCCTAGTCCAGGCCACCAACCTCCTTACGGAATCATCCCCCAACGTGTTTGTTCCCTTGGCATTCCAGATTAGCAGGCTTTTTCACCCAAGCATGTGTTTTGCTAGATTTTGAGACTTTATAGAATTTGGCTACCTCCTTAATTAACCTCAGGACATGGATAAAACTTTAAGTTTATTTTTAGCCAAGAGAAAGTCTGTGTGTAACTTTTAAGACCTTACCCTTGTTCCTGTGTTTTTCTAAACCACAAGCTGTAACAAAGACAACTCCCCATTCACGGGCCAAATAACAGACTGAATAGTAACAGTGGCTCCTTTCAGTAATTTTCATTTGAGTGGCTTTCATGTGCTTTGTCTGTAGCTAAAAATAATAAAAGTGTATTAGCCAGGGTTTGAAGGAAGCCAACATTAAAGTTTCCAGCTTGAAATATCTGTACCTTGTCATCTTTCTATACCTCCTCCAGCTACCTTCAAGGTGCAGTTACTCAGCACCCTCTCCCTAAGGCCCTCAGAACAAACTGTCATTAATCACGCACCCCCTTTTTATAAAACTGCAAACCCTCTCCATCCAAAGGTTGAATCATATGAAATTTCCAAGTTTTGATCAATTTTGATCAGGAAAAATGGCAATTAAATTGCTTTATAGTCAAATCTACTAGTGATAGCACCTTGTGCTTTATTGGTAACTGTGAGATGAAAAGAACAGCCTTGTATTGGGAGGTGCAAGGAGCCCTAGATATGACATAGCCCAGCTCATTCAGGGTATAGCTTGAGCCTCTGGGGCTCTCACTAGGGGAAGAAATTAGAAAGCTAACATCACCATTCAGAGACAGAGCCTGATTAGACTCTAGGTGCCTGGACTCCTATTTCAGTGCTCTTACCTTCATAACTGGGGTCAGCAAACTTTTTTTGAAAAGAGCAAGATAGTAAAGGTTTGGGGATTTATGGGCTATATGGTCTCTAACATTGTAGCACAAAAGCAGCCACAGACAATATGCAAACAAATGACTGTGGCCATGTTCCAATAAAACTTCATTTACAAAAACAGACGGTGGGCTGCAATCAGGCTACAGGTTGTATAGTTTGCCAAGCACTGCTCTATGGAATTCTTTGACCTACAAATACCTGCAAAGAGATGGGTGATGCATTTGTCTATTGAGAACCTGTTGAAGTGTTCCGGAGTGCCAGTCCAGCGTAGAGATCTCACCTACCCTTTTACTGACTATGCGCTGCATTTTTCTTAAACGTAGTAACCAAAGGAGCCTAAAGTTGCTGGGATTTGCTTGTGAGCACCGAGGGGCTGCAGCTACCTAAGACTTTGCCATCTACAATATTAGACCTCCCAGGATGGGAATAATACTCATGTCTTGCTTAACTGCTTGGCTACATTTACAAAACATAGTTCTAATCTTAGAAAAGAAATGCTTTAAGACATGGTGTCCATCAGGCTGGCAAAGCTATGGAATCAGATACAGATGCTCTTGGGGGAAATTTTAAAAGGTTTAACAATTATTTAGTCAAACCCCTTCATGCGTTAGCAGAAAGTAACTTTGTTATATCATTTGCATTAGGTGAATGGTACTTCGATTACAGGGACTCCTTCCATCTCTCCTGATAGCAAAGAAGCCACTTTGGCTATGTGTACTCTCAATTTGAACTTGAGAAGCCTGGGAGAAAGTTATTCGGCATTTTAAAAGAACTTATAGGTGGCATGTTCTGGTCAATCAGAAATCTAAAATACAGAAGGGAAGACTTATAGTCAGGTCATTCCAAGAAGGAAAACACATCTGTGTATACCAGGCAAGAAAATACTGTGATGACCATCAACATCTCTGTAGTGAAAGTCTGTCCATCCCGGCAACCAAACATGCAGACTTTCAAACACCCATCCCCTACTATTGTACCAGGAGCTGAGGGATCCTAGTTAGGTGGGATGACCCTCTTCTCTCAATGAACTGAAAATGTAGTAGGAGAGAGAAGATAGAAAGACCACAGTTCAGAAAAAAAATTAAGGCAGTACTACAAAAGAAAAACTTCTAAGTACCAAGCAAATATTTGGAGAAATTCCTTTTAAAGTAGCAAAATGCAAAATAATCACCAGGAAGAACTCTGAAGGGTTTCTATTGAGCTATGAACCAGGAGGATTCTGGGATATGTGCCGTGGATGCCTGATGCAGCACAGAGGAAACAATTTTTTTATCCCCAGATGCCAAATCAAGCAACATGTTTCTAAAAGGGGGGAAAGCGCACTGGCTCCAAAGTCTGTCTGTAAACAAAATTGTTTTAAAATCACATGATAGGGATACTTTCCACGAGTAAGTCATAACAGTCTTGAAGAATTCTAACTCTACTTTTATTCTACTGCACTTTATACCCAACATTTTAGAGAGGACTGGAGGTAAGAAACAGCTTAGTAGAGTCAAAAGTGGCCAAGGACATTTAAACAGCTTATGTGATATGGATTGGCAGTAAAGGTACCTGGGAAGTTGAGAACAATGGGCGTTATTAGTATCTGGGAAATGAGTAAGAAAATCGAAGGGAACTTCACAACCAAAATCGATGTTCAACTCAGGATTCTCACTGGTGACTTTTATGGCACCAGCTACTAATTAACTGTTCACAGTATCAAGTGGCCAATTTCATCAGGTATATTGGTCACGTATGCTGGTTACTTTTTATAAAATTGAGCAAAATATCAGCATAGTTTTGAATGACCCAAATTCTAAAATTCACCATTTATCTGGTTTCATATTTCTTCTAATAGCACTAAAGGTATAATTCTAGTCCAAGAGAAACCAACAACCAATGGAATGAAAACTCACCCCGCAGATGAACCATCTTGCTTTCTCAGGTCCATTAATCCAATCAATCAAGAGAAAAGAGAGCACATTCCAGGGGTACTTACTTGCAGGTGATGGGGTGCTGCATCCACTTGGAGGAGGGTGCCCGTGAAGGCCATGGAGAGGAGGCAGGGAAAGTCCTCCGATGACGGGCGGGAAGAGTAATGGGTAGGGTGCAGCTGGATAGTGAGTCATGTGTCCACTCACTGCCGGGACAGGACATGCGTGGCTGCTGGTGGTCATGTTTCAGGCCTCACAGAATGAAAGGTGCTCTGGGGTGCGAACACATCACTCCAGGCCTTGAACCAATGTTGGAGTGGTAAATTCAGGGCGAGATTTGAGTCTGAGCAGTGTTCTGGATCAAAGGCAAGACAGTTCAACTGATGACCTTGCTTCTTCCCAACATGGTTTATCCACCTCTCATTTTGCTCTGCTGATTAGAGTTGTCTCTCTTTTTCTTTTATTTTCAGTTTGAGGCTGGAAAATGCTGTCACTTTAAAAGTCCAGAGCTGCTAATCCTGAAAGAAAGAAAATATGTATAGATATTTCACATGTCAAAAATATTCTCCTCTTAATCAAGTTATGTGAAAAATCTCTAATATTAATCTGTCTCCTAATTCCCTGTTGTTCCCCTACACTCACTACCTTAGTTTTCTTAAATGTTCACATTCTAATATAGAACGAAGCTTACACAGAATTTCAAAATAACTCTATCTGATATTAAATAGCAATCTCCACTCACCACCATTCTTAAAATCCTCACCCAGCTTAACTTTTCTCCGTGGCACTTAACTCGATCCATTACATGGGGGAAGTGTTTGTTTTCGTCTGCCTCCACCATTAGAATGTACTCACCAGGAGGGAAAAGGTTTTCTGTTTTGTTAAAGGCTATATTTTAAGCTCCTATTAGAGTACCAGACAGGCAACAGATGCTGAATAAATATTTGTTGAATAAATAAATGAAGTAATGATTTTCTTGCTTCTTTTAGAAAAATTGATTAATATTGCCCTAACCTCTGAGCTTTCAAGATTTTACATATTTCATATGTAGAACTTTGGATTTTAATGTAGTCACTGGGAAGGACACACCCAACAAGATAAATATCATTGTGGGAGAAAACTATAATCTAATGAAAGCTAAGTAAGAGATATGGTCATCAAAGATCAGAGAAATATTTTATATCAACTGCTTGTTGTCAACAGTAGACATTTCCTTTAAAGAACACCATCCACCCATCTCTCCATCAACTGACCCATATAGCCATCGTCCATTTGTCCATCCATTCAATCACCAGAGAGATAAGCAGAGTGGAACAAGGCCAATGTGGTTTCTGTTCTCATGGAGTGTCCAGTTTTAACTGGAAACTAGTTGAGATCATATTGTTCAGGAGGATGAAACTTCCCCGACCCCTACAAAGGGATGCTTGGCACTTAGAGTTCCTTGAGAATAGAAATGGAAGAAGACTGAAATAGATTCTAGAGCAGGCCGGCTGTGAACTTCAGAGGTTTACCTTGGCCTTGATGACCAACATGCAGTAAAAGTTCCAAACTCTGGAGCTCACTGAATGGCAAGCCCTGGATGTAAACCTACGTGACACGAAGCAGGAACAGTATCTCAACACCAGCACAAAGGCCAGTTGTCAGAGCCTGATTCTGCAGAGCCAGACTGCCTATGTTCAGATGATGGCTCCTCCCCTTGGATAATGACCTTACCTCTCAATGTGTCAGTTTTTGTTAAACAATTGGGATAGTAATAGAATTTACTTCAGAGGGCGGTTGTGAGCATTAAATGAGGTAATAGGAGAAGAATGGGACCTGGTGCAGAGTAAAGGCTAGGTAAATAGGAAACATTAGGGAAAAGATTGCTGTGACACACGTGTACTGTCCCATTAAATGATGTACTCCTGAGAACAAGCTTGCTAGATTGAACAAGAGGCTCTGGGGCCAGGGCAGAGACGAGAACATTCCACAGTAATCCTAGGAAAAGAGTATCAGGACTACAACATCTGTCAGAAGAAGGGGGAGGAACTTGGAAAATGCAAGAACAAAGACACGTGAACGCTTACCGATTCCTCAGTGTGTGAAGTTAGCCAGTTTGGTTATTATAAATCCTAAAATGTTCTAACACATAACAACTTCATTTGTTTACCATGTGTCAGGCACTTCACTAATGAGCTCGAGGCTGTCTAACTCTAAGAATAGGCCCATAAGGTAGTTCTCATTATCCTCATTTTTCAGAGAAAAAAAAAATACCGGTATTTTGTTGCGGAGAATGTGTACTTTTTTGCCCAAATTTTTTAGGGAAAACTAAGGCTGTGCATTATACATGGGTAGTACTAATTCCATATCTATATAAATGTTTTTAATTATTTCATTTATGCTTATATGTTAAAAGTGTAACTCTAGAATTATTTGATACATAAAACTTTCTTGTGCCATATTTTCTAAAATAAGTGCTAAAATTCCTTTATAATACAAAAGAAGTATCCAAATATAAGTAAATAAAAAATGAATTAAAAATTAAAATGAAAGATTTTTTCCCCTCAAAGTTTGGGCCAAAAACGTGGGTGTGCATTACACACGGCAAAATATGGTAAGTCTCAGTGAGTTTAAATGATTGCGCCCGGTGTCACAAAGTCATCCTGTGGCTAAGCCAGAATTTGTACCTAGAGCTGGCTGGTTGTACCATCTCTGCTCTTTCCCCTCTGACATGCTGGGCTACACTTATATTGAGTGCCTGCCTTGTCCCGGTTGTACCCCACAGGAAAAAGTCCATGAGCAGTTGTGATGTGAGCGGCTGTCCTCACTTAGATGACATTCTCCGCAGGGCCTTGAATCCCTGGCCTATTAATGTTAAAAATGAACATCATCAACTGACCATATGGTCCCAGGCTCCCTGGAACTCCGGAACATTACAAAGGAGACCACATTCCAGGTTGGCTTATGTAACGTGCAAAAGTGATGCCCCAGCCCAAATATCCATGTCCTTTAAAACTTTCAAACCACAACTTGTTTCTCTAATGAAAAGGCAGTAAATGGACTATGAGAGATAAGTGTTTCCAGTGCTTTCTCTCCTAAAAAAATCACACACCATCTAACATATTTAGCACTTGAATTCTGTAGTTTGTAGCAAATTAATTAGAAAATAAACAATACCATTTAGTGTTTGCTGCATTTCCACTCAATTTGATTTTTAAATCACGCACACAAAGCCCAGCATTGTTATAAATGGTCTTTTCTATCTCCATTAGACAAACTACCTCATTAACTGGTGGAGCTGACAGTTCAGCAAACCCACCCCCGCAGGGCACAATTCTTAGATTTTAAAGCTGTTTGTTTGTTTTTACCAACCAGGGACTATTTCTACTCTCAATATCCTTTATTTCTCTTTGCTTTCAAACACTGTGGATTTTTGGCATTCTGCCTGCCTGGTTGAAAGGTCTGGTATCATGCCTGAGATCTTAAAAAAAAAAAATTACTGACACTGATAATAGGCAAAAGAAAAAAAAATCAATGTGTCAGGAAAATCCTGTTATGTGGGTGGAAAACCGAACAGTCGCTGGGTCTGTGTTCACATATGTGACTGATTAAGGCTATTCCTGGAAGCAGAGAATTTTCTTTGTTTCAGACTTTTAGGAAAAAAACACACAAAAACGATGATCCCTGGTATTAGCAGTGCTTTTTTCCCTCATGCCTGATTTGAGCTTGGGCTCAGTCAGGGTTCTTTCCTTCACCTACGGCAGAGCAAGCAGGAGCCAGGGTACAGGAGGGGAGTGAAGTGAGGAGCGGGTCAGGAGGTCTTGCATCTACAACCCATCCTGCCCCGGGTACCGGTGTCTTTATCTGTGAAAGGGGTCAGCTGAAGAGGAATAGGCTTTAAATCAGGTTTCTTAAACTGTGATGTTCAGAAAACAAGCGTTTCGCAAGAAGACATTAAATGAAAAAATGCTGGAAATCATGTTTTAGAGCAGACAACAGGAAAGATTTTTAAATAAGTGTTTGCACCGTTGATGTTGTCATACAGTAATTGGCCTGTGCTAACCAGGGCGATGACGCAAGGCGGAGGGAGAGGTCTGCTCACCAGCCCCCGAGAGGACGCGTGCCAGCGCAGCGGCTGAGGCCCCAGAAATTGTTGACATGTATGCTCGTGTCTTTGAGATCGTGTTATCAGTAACATATAGTATATTTTCTCCAGTTTAATTTGTTAATGGTTTTGATTCAACATCAGGTTTAAAACATTGCATGTTAATCATTTCATGTCCCCTTTGTCACTGGAGGTGGTTTTTGTATTCATTTCAGCTTAACTTTTCATGTAAACTTCTAAGCTTATACTTCTCAACATTTATTTTATAAACATGACACATATGATTTTTTTTTTTAAAGCCAAATAGTTCCTTCTGATCCGTGGTTCTGAAAGCAGAGTCCCTGACCCTCAGCGTCAGCATCACCTGGAAACTTATGAGAAATGCAGATTCCTCAGGGCCCACCAGAAACCTGCAGAATCAGAAATCCTAGGTGAGCCTGGCGATTGGTGGTCTAACAAGCCCCCAGGTGATTCTGGTTCAGCTGGAAGTTGAGCACCACCCTCTAGACCTGAGATTGGCACATTTCTTCTGCAAAGAAGGCAACTAGTCCAGATTGCAGGCTGTCCAGTCTCTGTTACAGCCACTCAACTCTGCTTTTGTACCAACTTCTTAGGCCACAAAAGCAACCACAGCCAACCCACAAATGAGTAGGCGTGGCTGTATTCCAATAAAGTATTATTTAAGAGCGGGCAGCTCACCAAATATGGCCCTTGGACCACAGCTTCCCGAATTCTGCTTTAGATTCGTAAAGAAAAACAGCCATCTACCTTCCCCATCCTTAAGTTCTCCTTCCTACAAGCAACTGTTTGAAAATATTTTAGCGGGGCTTTTTCCTATCGCTTATATTTATATGTGACATATTTAACCAATTTTTTTCATAATTGTGTAAAATTGTCTTTACTACCTCTTGGTTTTTACTGTAAATGTAATGTTGCTCTCTTAGGCTCTTGCCCACACATACCAAGCTCTCTCTCCTCTCTCACTCCTGACATAATTTCATCACAATGTAAAAAACAAAAATCACTCAATCATTTATGTTATTACGCATACATAATTGTGGCTCGGTAAATATTGTTACAGCTGAGCTATGATACACTCTATTTATAGTTCTTTTCTTATAAAACTTTTGGTTTTTCCTGGAGTTAATAATCGCTTTGTTTATATAATTTGATTTTTTTTTTTGTATCTTTGAACAATTCTTTCCCAACTCTCTGACAATTTTGCCAGACATGTCATATGATAAATGAGTTCTGCACTGGGGACATTCCTCCCACCCCAGGGCTGACTGGCTGCTTTCCTAGTCTCATGCATAGATGTTGAAGTAGGACTTTTGATGATTGCTTTTCTGTGTTTTTGGAACTCTCTTTTCTAGATCTCATGTCTTCCACTTTCTTGGAGTATGTCTTCCTCGTGGTGGCTTTTTTCCCCTAAAAGCTTTCTGAGAAATGGTGCATGGGAGAAAATATTTTTGAGACTTCGCATGTATTAAAATATTTTTATGCTACATCTCCTACCTATTTAATAGTTGGGTGAGGTTAAAATTGTGGGTTGGTAATAACTTTTTAAATTAAAATTTTAAACTATGTTGCACCACTTTTTCAAGCTTTCTACATTGCTCTGTAAATTTCTAATACTGTTGTGATTTCATACCCTCTATGTGTGACAGTTTCCTTTTTCTGGGAGCTTTTATAATCTTGTCTGTGTCCCTTATGGATCTTTTCCTACATTGTACCAGACACTTGGTAGAAGTCTTCAATTTGGCAACTCCTGTTCTTCTGTAAAGG
>VMDR010020232.1:0-17714 GCA_007922815.1 Macrotus californicus
GTACTCTGCATCCCTGCGACTGCTTTTATAACCGCATCCGTACTCCTAGTCATGAAAGGACGGTTTATATTACACACTTCCTATTACTGAACATCTGGATTGCTCCTAAGCTTCCACTGTTGCAAACCGCGCATCCGTGACCATCCTTGAAGCTTTAACACATTCTCAGTTACTTCAGTAAAACAAATTCCAGGAAATACAAAAGCCACTGTCTTGGACTCCCCGGCCCTCGCCCAGGTGGAGGGAACACCCCTGTCCCGCAATGCCTTAAAAGTCAAAACGGAAACCTTCAGGCCACACGTGTCTCTCCTTTCAGATCGACGCCTTGAGGGAGGTGGTGGCCGCTGTGAAAGGGAAGGTGGAAGTGTACCTGGACGGCGGGGTCAGAACCGGCAATGATGTGCTCAAGGCCCTGGCCCTTGGGGCGAAGTGCGTTTTCCTGGGGAGACCAATCCTCTGGGGTCTTGCTTGCAAGGTGAGACCAAAATGAAAACCCACAGGCAGATACCCCATTTCTCATTCATTTGCACACTTTTTGCTTTTCTGTGGTTTTCTGTGGTTTAACCCCCCAAGCTTAACTGTTTTTCAAGGTGCCACAGAGTCCTGAAGGACAGCCACACCCAGTCACATCACCAGGCTCCCTCCGCAGCTGTTGCAGATTTTCAGGAGCTGTCACCCCTTCTTTTCCTCTTGGAGTTTCCTTATTCTCAACCCAGTCCTGACTTCGCAGACACCGCCATCCCCGCCACCACATCTCTGAGCACGCCTAGAACTTATACTCGGCTCTAGGTCACAATCTTCCTCCCTCCCTCAGGGTGAACATGGTGTTGAGGAAGTTCTGAACATTTTAAAAGATGAGTTCCACACTTCCATGGCCCTTACAGGTACGTGTGTCCCTTTCTTTTCCTGATTTGGAACTGAAAGCCAGAGAGGTCTAAGGAACAGGAGTGGTGGCCCTTCCTTCCAGCCACCTCTCCCCAGCCCAGGGGTGACAGTAGAGACAGCCGGAAAGAACTGTCCCAGACAAAGATTCCTCTTTGATACTTCTTAATCTGAAAGGACAATTTATATTACACACTTCCTGTTGTTCGACATCTGGATTGCTTCTAAGCTTCCGCTGTTGTGAACAGTGCATCAGTGACCCTTCTTGAAGATTTAGCGCATTCTCCATCACTTCTGGAAGACAAATTCCAGGAAATCAAAAGCCACCTGCTTGGACTTCCTGGGCCTCGCCCACATGGAAGGGGCACCCCTGTCCCATGATTAAGATGTACAAAAGCAAATGCAATTTCACATTATGAGAGAGAGGGTTCCATGTTGCGCTGAACTGTTCAGATGACATCAGGCTCATTGAATGTGGCTCTGAGAGTCGTTTTAAAGTAATATTCATGGACCATGACGAGTCGAGAAAAGATGTCAAAGAGGAAGCATGGAGGGGCTGGGGAGGGAGATGCAAGCAGGAGGAGAGAAGGGGAGAAGGAGGAGCATCGTCCCACGTAACCACAGACAGACAGGAGGACAGATGTGAATGGCTCAAAGTCACATGGATTTCAGTCAAAAATGAAATTATTGTAAACTGGTGCTCGTAAAAAACTTCTAAGTTTTTAGCAAACCCCAGAATCCCAACAATCCCATAAAATAGTGGTTCACAACTAATGACATTAACTTTTCTCTTAACTGACATTTAGTTTTGAGTTTTGAGTTTGTGTTTTTTCCAATTCTAAGTGACTCAGTTCTAAATGACCCAAAGTCACCAAGCTCCACCATGAGGGAGAAGAGGACACCGAGGTGAAGAGATGGCCTACTGATATCTTCTGGTCCTGGACCAAGGGGCGGGGCGGGGGGGGTCTTCACCTGGGTGTCCATGGACTCCTGGAGGTTGAAAGGACTTGTTCTGCTCTCCAAATATTCTCTCCATTCTTGAAAATGAGGTCTAACCCTTTTTTAACAATAGCCTGATTGGGGAACTCACAACAATAAAGCATCATTATTCCCCTAAAAGTTAACATGTCATAGCCCCTGAAGTGTAAATGGCACTGGAAACTCTATTTCTGAGATAGAAATAGAGTTAAAGAGCTTAAGGGAAAAAAGAAAGAAAAAGCAGGATCACAAGCACTCTCGTGCCTGAGATTTTTTACTCCTTTTCCTTCTATTGTTCCACAATAAGATTATATTGTTTTAAAAGTATTTTTAAAACAGCAGTAATCACAACCAAACATGGGCAGAGAAGGTGGTTCAGGGAGGAGGAGAAAGAATAAGAAACCCAAGAGAAGGGCCCCCCTGGGCATCCTTTGAGAGACACTGCCCCAGGGAAGACCCCCAGACTAGTTCCTGGATAGAGGGGACCTCAGGTTTGGGAGCCTGTGCCTTTGACGGAACTCAGCAAAATACAAAATCATAGCGTGAAACCCCAGATATTCTGTCACTCCCTAGCCCTTCCCTGCACCATGCGTGAAGACGCCTGACACAAAACGGGCCCCCAGAAGGTGACCATTTAGCCTGAATTCTCTCTCCTAATTCCCCTGGAAATGTGAGCTACTTCCTCTTATGTCCTTGTGACATCACTGCCCTGGGAGGAGACCCTTTAATTCTGTTGCTAAAAACAAAGTAAGTTTAAAAGTAACGTTCTTCCAACCATGAGACCAATTTCCGAAGTTTTTACATTTATGAAAAGGTTAAAAATTATGATTTGTCTTGAAAAACAAAAATGTCCACAGGTACATCATATCAACACAAGGCCGCACAGGCCTCACTAAGCTGTCGTCCCTTACCAATGGATGAACATCCAAAGCCGCAGAGAATTTTTGTAAAAATGTATGTGAGCCAAACAGAGGGTATGCCTGGACACAAGAGAGATAACTGTTTCCACAGAGGTGACTGTTTCAACAGAGGTGACTGTCCTCAGAGGTGACTGTTTCCTCAGAGGTGACTGTTTCCACACAGGACACTGTTTCCACAGAGGTGAATGCCTCCAGGAAAGGTCAGTTTAGCAGCGTCAGCGTAAGAAATGCTTAAACCTGGAGAGAAGTGCATTTGAACCAAACTGAGGACAACTGCCGGGAAGCAAAATATCAACCGATTGAGAAAATGCTCCAGAAAATGGCAGTTTCCCATTTGTTTTACACATCAGAGTCAAAGGGGAAGATGTCAGGGGTTACGTGAATCACAGCGGGGAAATCTCTGGAAGTAGATCAGAAGTAAAATGAACAGACACATCCTTCTTTTACACGGGTGGGTACAGGACAGTTAGCAGTTGACACGGTGATTATCACAGTGAGGGGACTGGTGGTCTCTGCTCTGGGTAGTGGTTGTGCTTTGAGAGGTCCGGAAAAAGGAAATCGCTTTGACATTCCAAAGGTGTGTTATCAGGTATATTATCGTAGATGCAAAAAAAGACGGCAGACAGGCTCAGTTAAGGTAAAGACAGAGCTTTGTTAGGGAACGTTACTGGCCTAGGACAGGACAACCTGCCATAAATGGCCTGCAGTCAGAAAGTTTTCATTTCAGACCATCCCGTGTGGTTTCTTCGGTCTGTGAGTTGGCAGGGCCCCCCATGCAGCCCCCCTGAGCTTGTCAGGTTAGTATGTGGCCCCTTCTCACCGACAGCAGCTTCTTTTACGGATTCGGAATCAAGGAGGGAAGGTCCCAGGAGAAATTGAGGCAGAGATTGGATTACAAAATAGTTCATAACATTCTCTGCTCTCCTGAGGGTGCTTACTTCTGAAAAGAGGCACGGAGGCATTTCAAAGGTGTGCTAACCTAGATGCACAGGAACAAGGGACAGGGCTTGCTTAAGACAAAGGTAAACTTTTTACTGAAGAAGTTATGTGGCTGGAGTGTGATGACCCACCAAGCTCTTCCTGGTTAGGAATTTATAATCAGACCACACTCTGTGAGGTTACTTTCCATAACTCAGTCCCCTTTTTGGGTCCACAGTTTAAATATTATTTTTCCTGCAATACATAACCAAAGGGTATTTTTTGTTGTTGACATCTCTGTGCTCCTTGAGTAGGTCAGCCTGCTGTGAAGTCCCACTGCTCTCTGCCCTGTGGAAACCCACGGCTCTCAAGGCCACTGTCAATACTGAGGAGAGCCGCCCGTGGCTCCAAATACTTGCTTCTCCTGAATTTGTTCACTTTACTGGTTACTTGTGCCTGCTGTTTCTGTCCATTGCAATCATCCTGGGCATGAAACTCAACTCTGTGCTCTGTTTCCACTTTTAGGAAAAGGTCCTCTTTTGAGTTACGGTTTTATGAGTAATACATTTTGCTGAAGTTATGTCTTGGGAAGTGAAGGTGCATACATCAGGGAGGTGGAAAGAACTTCCAGGGAAGCATCACACGTCCTGTTATTAAATTCCAGCAGTCTTCTCACCACCAGGGGTATTTTGCTGTCTCCTTGAGCCCACAGTCCTCCAGCCCATGGTCATTGCAGCTGCTCTTCCTCCCTCCTCTTTTCACCTCTTACCTGAAGTTACTCTTCAGTCCCTGTGCCTAATCTCAGCCACAGTCCTGAATTTGCATTAAGACCAGTCACTACAAAAGGGGGGTTCATTTCCAGCCTTCTCCTTAGAAGGCAGCTGCTGTGTGAAATACTTACCTCATTCCCCTGCTATCTCTGAGTCACTTCATCCTTGATAGATGTGTTCCACATCCCTGAGCCTTATCAAGACCGAGATAAAGGTCAAGGGTATCTACTGCACACATAAATCACTTTAAAAATGATAAAATGTTTTTACATTTTTACCATGCCATGTCGACATGGCTGTGAAAAGGAGACCCGAGCACAGGTTCCCAAAGTAATTCTCAGCACAATCAGAATGACACAATTCATTCTGGACACGTAGTATTTTCTCAGGGTGAGCCCCAGATTGAGTCAGGGCTCTCCCCGACTGGACGACTGGATCGTCCGTTCCCATGCCAGGTGGGTTTCCTATGCTGGGGGGGGCGGTTTCCATGCTGGGTGGGTTTCTGGTGCTTCGAAGAAAGGAGCTTCTCATTTATTTTTTTAATTACATTCTTTGCATTTATATTAATTTTTTTATTGTAGTTTTTTCCCATTACCATTTAGTCCCCTTAGTTTTTAACCTTTTGCAACAATATGGAGAAGGTTATGCTAAGCAAAATAAACCAGTCAGAGAAAGACAAATAATAGCATATAATTTCACTTGTGGAATCTAATGGACAAACTGAACTAACCAGCAAAATAGAGACAGACTCATCGATAGAGAGCCGGTGGACAGCTAAGGTGGGTTGGGAGGCCGGGGAACTGGTGGAGGGATTGAGCATGGACATAGAACGGAGCTTTTTAACTGCATTGTTCTTTTAGGCTGCCGGTCGGTTGCTGAGATCAACCAGAACCTGATCCAGTTCTCCAGGTTGTAAAGGACAAGCTGACGACGGGACAGCTGAAGTGGCCCACTGGAGGAAGGCACAGTCAGCTCATGGCGCGTGATGCCATCCTGCCTCGGCCCCGTCTTGTCCAGTGGCTCAGCCACTTCATCCCTGTACTTCAGGCCCCAAACCCGCACCTCCCTCAAACGCCGTGCTCTTGTCTACCCCACTGCTTTTTACACACCGTTCTCTGGCCCAAAACCCCCCTCTGAGAGAAAAGGGTGGATCAATAATGACGGCAGAGCTAGTGGATGACATTTTTGCACATCCTCTATGTCTCCAGGAAACATCTATGGACATTTGCATTCTGGACAGAAGAGCTATACGTATAAAATACCCCCCAACAAAAATCATACTTCTGTCTGTAGATAATAGAGAAATAGCATAGTCTCAAACACAGGCTTTGCAGCCATATGGACAAGGGACTAACAGTCAGGACTGCGACTGACAAGCTGGGTGACTTGGGAAAGTTTTTCAGTATCACTGTTGCTTTCTTGTCCTCAGCGATCAAGAATGGGGATTATATTACCAAACTCTCTAGGCTGGGAGAAAGATTAAATGAGATATTGTTTGTAAAGTTCAAAGCACAATGCTTCATGCCTAGAAGTTGAAGAAAGAGTAGCTTTATTCCTGTTGTTGGCGGCAAATTCCTATTCATCTCTTTGGAGCCCTTGCTCAAATGTTGCCTGTTCTTACACCGGCTACCTGCTAGATGCTCTCTGCTGTATTCTGCACATTCCAGCATTACAACCCTTATTGCAATGTGTCATCTTTATTTCTTTGCATGTCTCTCTCCACAAATAGGCTGTACATTATTTGTGGGATGGAAGGATGGATGGATGGATGGGTGGATGGATGGAATAGACTGAAGATAAATGGATACAAAGAGAAATGGGAAAATGAATTGAGCCACCAGAGTACAGAATCCCCAGGCCAGCAGTCAGCTAAAATAGACTTCCAGTGCAGGGGCTCCCAGCTGAGTGAGATCTGACACTTGAAAGCAGCAGGAAAGTTAGGGATGGAAATCAGTGTCCTAGGTAGGCAACCCCAGAACTGGTTTTCACTGTTCTCTCTTTCTTCTTGTTACCTTCTGTTCTCTCTACAACAACCAGAGAGTTGTTGGTGTTTTTTTTTTAAGTACAAGTCTCACCTGTTTAAAGCCTTTTTATGGGTTCCCATCCTGTTGAGTATAAATTCTCAGCCAATCACCCACTCTCCTGGGCACTGCATGAGCTGGTTCTTGTGATCCTTCTAACTCACTGCTTTGTCACTGTCCCCTTCACTCACTAGGTCTTGGCCATACTAACTCCTTTCTATTCCTCAAATAAGCAAAACTCTTGCTTGCCTCCAGACTTGCACATTTACTGCTTCCTCTACATAAAATGTCCTTCCCCATGCTCTTCCCTTGGCTGGCTCTTTCTTGATATTTATATCTCAGCTTAAATAGCACCTCCCCAAAGAGGGGAGATTTCCTTGATTACCACACTTGGGCTCCACTTTACTCATCACATCACCCTGTTGCTTCCCCTCCTACCACTCACTACAGTCTATAATTACCTTGTCCTTTGTTTTATAATTTATTCATCTGCACAAGCATGGGGACCTTAATCCATCTTGCTCACTACTACCTTCCCAGGGTCTAAAACCATGCCCAGCACCATAGAAGGCTTTGAGTAAATATTTGTTAAATAAACTAATCCCAAAAGGGCAAAGCTGGATTAAACTGCATCATCACATCTGAAGAATAATAGCCGTTCCAGAAGGAAAACTGTGAGTTAGGACAGAACCAAGCTGAATGGAAGCCGACATACCTAAGCCAACAGACATGGACGTCTCCTCTCTTTCCTGGCTAGACACTTTTCTGCAGGAACCCACTGCATAATCCAGTTCCACTGCTGCCCCGCTTATCCCACACAACCAAGGTCCCAGTCAGAGAACATTCGAGAGCATGATAGGCACTGAAAGAGAAAGCAATCTTGCAACAATCTCCCTGGTCTTAAATCTTAATGCCATAGGCACTTGGCTGACTGAAATGTATGGGGGCGTATGCCACCTACATATTTAGGAAGGGAAAATTAAGTATGGTGGTATTAGTCTTGCTTGCCTACACTGGGGTGATCTCAGAACCCAGAATTCAAGAGAAGTAAACACCCAGACTTTGAAATCTTCAGTCCCCTTGAGTCTTCTCAGGATAAAAGATCTTAAGACGACAGGTCAGTAATGACTGAAACGGCTAGTGGATTATATTTTCATACATCCTCTGTATCTCTATGAAATAACTATGGGATTTTTACTGTGAACAGAAGCACTATCCATATAAATTATTCCCCAATAAAAATCATACTCCCTAACTAGGAAACAGGGCAGGAAAGGTCTTTTCCAGATGAAAGATGAAAGAAGGAAGGTAAAGCTAGTGTCGTTAAAATACTTAGAAGAGTAGCAGATACTTCATGGAATCATGATCTTTGAAAAGAGGCCCAGGAGGCTGTCAGCTGTCATTGCTAATGGGTTGATTTTTTTTTAAAAATGTAATTGACCATGATCCCTGGGTTACATCCTAACTTTTTATACAATTAAAAGTTCAAATTGGCTCAGCATTGCTGGGCTGATGGTAAGTTTGAGGCCAAGGAGGGACCTTTGTTTGACAGCAAAGATGGGGTGCTTGTGCTGAAAGTTTAGGGACATACAAAGGAAATGTCAAGTCTAGGGGCAACCATCTGGCTGGTATAGCAGTCACAGTTGAGCTGTGGGACAGGAAGCCTAAATGACCTAAGGGGATATGGGGCAGGGGTGTAGCCTAACTCATGTACTGCTGAAGGGATCTTGGGAAATTATTTTACTTTAGTTCACAGAGCCAAGGCCAGAGACATGAAAGAACAGAGCAGCAAATGAAAGCCTAACATATTTGTGTTCATGACCTTGGATGCTACAGGCCCTATAAATAATGTCTGCTCTGTGTACTGCACTGACCTCCAAGAGACACAACAAAAAAAAAAGTGTTGAGACAAGAGATTCAAGGACTCTGGAGACAAAGGACAATAGACGATTCCAGTCCTTCTGCAATAAACAAGAAAGGAGAGATCTTTATTCAGTCACACTGGACAGTTTACTACATAGATGGTAGGCTTTCTCAATACAATACGAAAGAGCTAAGCCAATCAAAGCCTGAGAAACGTTGTTACCCAGGGGTCCCCAGGAACATGGGCTCTGACAGCAGGCAGGCTGTGGGCAAGCTCCTGAAGGAACTGTACACCCCAGCTGCTCCCTGCAGACAGATTTCACTCTTCCCTGGCCCACTCCCCAGCCCTCAAACCCCGGCACTCATTACAATGCAGCGTCACACACGGTAGTGCGCTTTCTGGAACTTCACTCTTTGGAAATTCACTTCTAGGTCCAGAACTTCGCCTCAGACCCCACTTGTCAAAATCTCTTTCGATTTGTGTTACATCCACAACTTCGATCTCGTTATTCTCTTCACATCGGAAATGAGATGAGAATTTCTCAGTACCAAATTGTCCTTTGTGCTGCAAAGTATAAATAAGCAGCCTTGAAAGTAAGGTTTGAAACCAGAGAAATCACTGGTAGAATACCATCCACCTTTTTACCCCTTCCGGATCTCATTAATCAGATTTTTTTTCTTGCTCTTATTCTTGCTGGCTGGTGAACGTGTTGTATTGTAAAATTCCCCAATTTTCTCTGTAATAACTGCACTTATAGGGACTTCTACGTAGGCATAATGGCCAAGTTGTGTCTTCATCCCTGAAATCACCAGCTGGGGGCTTGACGGAGTCATTCCAGATTGGTTTGGGGTAAGAGTGATCATCATAATTAGCACAGGGCAGTCAGGCACCTGGGTCTGCAGGCAATGGAATTAGCTTGCGTCACACGCGAATCCGGCATAAATTCTCCCTGCACACATCTACCCTGGTGACTGATAACTGTATGCTTTGGTTTTGGTTTTGGTTTTTCGGTCGTGGACCCTTGTGTGTGTGTTTTAAGTCACTTTTTGTTCTGGACTCAGTTGGCT
Organism: Macrotus californicus; assembly: GCA_007922815.1. NCBI lineage: Eukaryota > Metazoa > Chordata > Mammalia > Chiroptera > Phyllostomidae > Macrotus > Macrotus californicus. The sequence goes on from VMDR010020232.1 coordinate 9,421, forward strand.
AGATCCAAGATTCCAGGGAAAACGAGCAAAGATATTATAAAGATAGTGCGAAAGGGCTGTTCTCAGAGGGGAATTCTTGGCCCTTAAAAATGTCCTACATTAGCATGCATGATAAAGAAGGCAAAGAAATCTCCACTGGAAAGTTTTTGGCTCAGCAAGGGAACAGAATACTGGGTCTCTAAAAGATAAGCATTTTTTTTTCTCTCTCTCTGATAAAGAGAATCAGCTTTGAAGTCAATCCAGGGTCAGGCTGCCTGGACTTAGATTCTTGTGTCACTGTCCTCAAGATGTTTGGCAAGAGCAAAAACACCTTTGTCCTCCTCTGTTAAACAATAAGACCAATCTTTCTGGCTTGGCATTGCGAAAATTAAACAATGTGAGGGATTTCTGTTTCCCAATCCAGGATGGAAGGAGCCTAGATGTCTCTCTGCTCCGTCCTAACCAGTAAAACTCTGAACAAACTGAAAAATCAACAACTCCTTTAGACCCCTTGGGAAAGCGAGGTCGCAGGACAAACCACTGCCCCCCAAATTGGAGAGACCGACAGAAACAGAGAACGACAACTTACCTGAGCAGAAACCCAGGTGAAAAAACAACAACAACATAGAATTCTGTATCCTGTGAAATTCTCTTTTAAAAGTGAAGGGAAAAGAAAGACTTCCTCAGACAAACAAGCATTGAGGGAATTGGTTTTCTTTACTTTGTTTTTCATATTCCCCATGTAAGTGAAATCATACGGCATTTGCTTTTCTTTGTCTGACTTACTTCACTTAGCCTGATACCCACTAGGTCCATCCATGTTGTCACAAATGGCAGGATCTCCTTTTTAATGGCTGAGTAATACTCCTTTGTATAACAGAAACAAACTCATAGATATGGAGAACAAACTGATGGTTGCCAGATGGAAGCAGGTGAAGTGAGAAGGTGAAGAGATTAAGAAATACGAACTGCCAGACAAGTTTAGCGTACAGAGTCTATTGCTTTCCTATGTATCAGTAATGAGCAAGTGGAATTGGGAATTAAAAATACAATACCAACTACCTTAGCACCCCAGAAAAAGAAATACTTAGGTATAAATCTAACAAAATGTGTACAAGACCTCTATAAAAAAAACTACAAAACTCTGAATAAAGAAATCAAAGAGGAACTAAATAAATGGCGAGATATTCCACAGTACATGTAGGAAGATTCAATATGTCAGGATGCCAGTTTTTCCCAGCTTCATCTGCAGATTTAATGCATCCCAATCAAAATACCAGCAAGTTATTTTATGGGAATTCACAAACTGATTCTGAAGTCTATGTGGAGAGGCAAAAGGCCCAGAATAACCAACATGATATGGAAGGAGAACAGGGTCATAGAACTGATGCTACCCAACTTCAAGATGTGCTATAAAGCTACAATAGATAAATAAATCCATGGAATGGAATAGAGAGCCAATAGATGCGGACCCACGCATAGTCAACTGATCTTTGACAAAGAGGCAAAGGCAATACAATGGAAAAAAGAAAATCTTTTCAACAAATAATGCAGCTGGATTTTGCATCCTATGCAAAAGATAAAAAAAAAATCTAGACATTACCTTACATCCTTCACGAAAGCTAACTCTAAGTAGACCATAGACCTAAATGTAAAATGCAAAACTAAAAACTCCTAGAACATGCCCTAAGAGAAAATTTAGGTGACCTTGAGTATGGCAATGATTTTTAGATACGACACCAAAGGCACCATCCATGAAAGAAATAACTGATAAGGTGAACTTTATTAAAATTAAAAACTTCTGCTCTGAGAAAGATACTATCAAGAGAATGCATAAGAAGTCACAGACTAGAAAAATGTATTTACAAAGTGTATAGTTGATAAGGACTGGTATCTAAAATTTACAAAGAACTAAAAAGAAGTGAGCTGAATGTAAATTGGTACAGTCACTATGGAAAACAGTATGGAGCTTTCTCAAAAAATTAAGAATAGGGATACCATATGACCCAGGAATATCTCTTCTGGATATCCGCCAGAAAATTTTGAAAACATTTATTCCTGAAGGTATATGTGTCCCTATGTTCAATGCAGCATTATTCACAGTGGCCAGACATGGAAACAACCTAAGTGTCCTTCGGTGGATGATTGGATAAAGAAGATGTGGTACCTATATACAATGGAACACTGCTTAGCCACAAGAAAAGATGAAATGCTGTCATCTGTAACAACATGGTGGATCTTGAGAATATCATGTTAAGCAGAATAAGTCAAATGAAAAAAAAAGAACCAGACAATTTCACGCATATGTGGAATGTAAAACAGAAAGCAACAAATGAATGAACAAAAATACTCATGGACACAGACACGATTATGGTTACCGGAGGGGAAGTGGATCGGAGGAGGCAGAAGAGGGAAAGGGGGCCAAACAGTGGAGACAGAAGGAGACTTGACTATGGGTGGTGAGCACACAGTGCCATCTACAAAGATGTACTGTAGAATTGTACACTTGAAGTTTATATTATCTCGTTAACCAGTGTCACCCTAACAGATTTAATACATTTTTTAAAACTAAAGAAATCGCCCACCTACTAGCAGTCACCTCCCATTTCCCTGTCCCCAGTCCCTAGTCCCTGGCAATGATTTGTCTGTTGTGAGCATTACATGTAAGTGGAACCCACAAGCACAAAAGAAACGAACTATCAAACCAGGAAAAGACCATCTAAAATGTGTGTCCCTCAGTGACAAAGCAAGCCAGAAAGGCACACACTGTGTGATTCTGACTACATGACACATGGAGAAAGCAAAGCTGCGGACAGGGTGAAAAGATCAGTGATGCCGGAGGTTGGGGAAGGAAGGGACGGCTATTCCACACATAAGACTGTTCTATAAGACACTGTAATAAAAGCAGGTGCAAGTCATTCTCCATTTGTTCTAATTCATAGAATACGCAGAATCGAGTGGATTCTAATGTAAACCATGAACTTTGCATGATAACACAATATGCAGGTTCATGGATTTGAACAAATGTACTGCATCTGGGGCAGGACGCGGATAACGGGGAGGCTTGGACCTCTGCACTTTCTGCTCGATTTTCCTGTGAACCTAAAACTGACCTAAAAATAAGGTCATTTTTAAAAATAAATGAGATAATACATGTATGTTCCTCATACAAAGAGTTGGGAAGCCATCACTCCATCCTAACAACAGGTAAAAAAGCTGAGCAGCCTGAAAAATGAACTCTTCTTGGCTCCATAAGAGAAGGGAGAAGACAGAGCAAATCTCCGCCCTACAAGACCGAAGAGACAGACAGGCAACTGCAGAGAGTCCCATTAGCATGGGAAGCCTTCTCATGCTATCGTTTCTGTGGTCACGGCTCTCTTTTATTTCCTCGTATGTGTTCATGTAAAAGTACTAAGACATTCAGAGTCCTAGATTGTTTGCGTACCCTTCCATTCATTTATTCATTCATTCAGCAACACTAATTAAGTTCCTACTATCTGTCAGATGTTGTTCTAATTCTTATGGGGATATAAAGATCTATGAGACACAAACACTCAGTTAAACATTCAACAATTTTTTTTTAAATGCTGGACTGCATCTTTATTTTTTTTTAAATCCTTTCTCTTTTTTAAAAAAGATTTTATTACTTTATTGTTGTTCGATTATAGTTGTCTGCATTTTCTCCTTACCACTCCACCCCACCCCTAAACATTCAACAATTTTTTTAACACCTACTATGTGCCATGCACTCTACTAGGTGTTAAGGATTCAACAATAAAGGGAGTAGCCCATTTTAAAGACAATATGACAATAATAATAATAAATAAAAACAGTATAACGGCCACAACCACAAAATCTGGACCCCACTGGCTTCGACATCTTTTTACTGAGGTCTTCAAGGCACGCCTTCTTGAGCAGGCTTTTTCACAATCACTCTCTTCCTGTCACTCATCTGTTCCTCGGCACACTTCAACTTGATTTTTAACTCAACTCTTCCTGGAAATAGCTCTAAGTTCCTTATGGATTAGATGCTGCTGAAACTGATGGTCAAGTCTTCCCTTCATTGCCTCTGATGCCTCAGCTATATCCAACACAGTTGACCACACTTTCCTTCTTTTTTCTTTTTATCCTCACCCGAGGACATGCTTATTGAGGTTTAGAGAGAGGGGAAGGGAGGGAGGGAGGGAGGGAGAGAGGAAGAAAAACATCGATGTGAGCAAGAAATATCGATCAGTCACCCTGACTGTGGACCAAACCTATGACCTTTTGTTTTACCAGAGGACACTCCAACCAGCCTAGTCACACTGGCCAGGGCCACACTTTTCTTCTTGAAAGATTTTCTCCACTGACTCTCATGATGCCATACTCTCCTGATCTTCCTCCTGCCTCACACCTGCCTCTGCTCTACTGCTAATTGTTGTGTTTGTCCTAGAAGTTAGTCCTGAGACATTTCCCTTTATCCATGAATATTTTCTCCCTGTAATATTTTATCTAATTTGTGGCTTTAAAAATTACCATGTGCTTCCATTTTCCAAATTTAACCCTCTAAGGACTATGGCATGAGGACCATAATTGTCCTAAAATGACCCAGGAGTTTAAAAGGGTAGCCAAGAAGAGGGATCCTCTTCCCAGTATGAGGGACTGTGCCCAGAATAGCTCCCTGGGGGTCCCTAGCTATCTCCCTCAAGGAGAAGAGAGCACTTCCCACCAGCCCCACAGACTCCAGGTGCAGGGCGTCTGACTGTCCCGTACAACTCTCCGAAACAGCTGGCACTCCAGGTCCAGCCCGGCCGGCACCAGCACATGTCCCCTTCTGTAGATAGAACTGCTTTCCTGAGCGTTCATGATGCAGAAATAGAGGCTAGAGTCCTTCACTGAGATGCAGACCTACGGGGGGACCCAGGGATTTCCTGACCCCTTATGCATTCATGTAGGGCAGAAGGAGGGGAAATTGTGCCTTCTATTCCTCAGCCTTTGTGCATTTTCCCAATATCTCATATTATTTAACACATGTTGTAACATATTGAGTAATTCTTTCCAAACTCTGCTGCCAACTGGTGGTGACTCAGATGGGCCCCACCCTGCATAACATGCCCTGACCTTTCCTGAGCGTGCTGGACAAGCCAGGTGTGCCAGCGTCATTTGTTTAAAAGGTGATCCTTTTACCGACTGAATTTACTTGGCACCTTTGACAAAATCAATTGACCATACAAATTTAGACCATTAAGTCACACCACATGCAAAATTTCCCTCAAAATGGGCCATTGACCTAAATGTAAGGGCTAAAACTATACACCTCTTAGAAGACAACATAGGTGAAAATCTTCACAATCTTGGGTTAGACAAAAACATGATTGGTAATAGAAGAAAACTGAAAAAGTGGAACTTCATCAAAATTTAAAATATTTGTGCATCAAAGACGTTATTAAGAAAATAGGAGGCAGAGAAGCTGGCGAGGTAGTTGGGAGCGGAGCCCAGGTCTCCCTGTGCCCAGTGGGGACACCTAGCCAATCTCCTGAGGAACAGAGTGAACAGCCCACGGAATCCCAGCTTATATGAAGTTTGGAGGCCCAAAACTGCAGAGGACATTGAAAAACAGACGGTGAGGAGACTGCGCTGCTACGGTAAGGTCCCTGGGATCTGCGAGGAGACCAAGGCTGCTGCACCCCGGCCTGGCGCCTGACCCAGTGTATGGGAAGGGAGTTAAATCACCAGCTCCCTCCCCTACAAGAGCAGGGAGGGCAGCCCGGCACCAGGAGGGACCTGGATGCTGGAAGTCACTGGGGGGAATACAGACCAAGTGGGAGACACACAGAGGCAGTACACATCCACTGGGACTGTGGATGCTGGCACCAGAGAAAATGAGGTGCCAGGCGACACCTGGAGAAGGGAGGTGTTGGGCTGTGTTGGACCTTGACTCCAGTAGCCTCCAGACTGGTTGGAAAGTTGGGCTGTGTGAAAAGCCCTGTGCTTGTTAAGAACTGTGGGCAGCTGCTTTGTAAGGGACTCTCCAGCAGCAGCCAGTTTGCCCTGAGGGTGATTGGAGCTGCTGGCACCCAAAGACTGAGTGGCTGAGTGGAACCACGCACCAGAGATTGATTCACACTGTGCACAGCCTAGTGGCTGATTTGAGCCTGGCAGCTCAGGAGGACCTGGGCCGAGGCCGGGAAATTGAATATTGTGGCCCAGACCTGGTCCCCATTCTCTCAAACTATAGGAAGGGAGGCAAGTGAAGCCCAGCCCTCCTCTTCCTGTGGTATGCAGGAAGATCAGCAGAATCCGCTGAACGGGTTTAAAGTCAGCAGAAGGCTTACTTTTTTTTTCTTTCCTCTTTTTTTTCCTTTTTTTTTTCCCCCAAGTGAGACAATAAGATGTGAAGTTACAAAGGGTCCAGAGACAGATCCAAATGGGGAGCACAAGGCTAACCACAAAAACTGAGAAACTGAGACAAATGTCACTTTGCTTTCTCATAGAGCTGGCATTTTATTGTTTATGCATATTATTTTTTTATTACTTTTACCACTTTTATTTTATTAGTATTTTTTTATTTCTCTTCCTTATGTTTAGTTTTCCTCACTTTATTTCTCTGTTTAATTGCATTGTTTGACTGGTTTTCCTTCTTTCACTTCACCTGTGTTCCAGTAACGCACAACTCTTGGTCAGGTACTTTCTATTCTGGTTATCCAAATCATATATTTCTTGTGACATTATTGTTGTTCCTGTACTATTGTAAATAATTGTTGTTCCATACAATTGTATATACTACACAGCAATCCTCCCTGATCTTAGCCCACTTCACGTCAGTCCTGAGCATTGTTTTTGTTGAGGTTAACTCCATTCTCTCTCACACTACGCCTACTTTCTACCCTTTACTCTCACTGTATCTCATCATCTAACCTTGCACAAGTGCTCTGCTTTCTGGATTCAGCTCATAATCCTCCTCCCCTCTAACAAGAGTCTTATCTCTTTTTCACCTTTTATAAAAAGTGGCTTGTTGGGTGAAATATCACAGTTAACAGTATACTTATCCAAAGAATCTCCTATCTCTTCTCTACTTGCTGGTACTTTAAATCCCATAAAATACTCTCCTGCTGTCTTAATCCATTTTGCCTACCCTCTGCCATTGATCACATACAAGAATAGGTAGGAGCTGAGAAAAACCACCAACAAAGGAACCACCAAAAGGTAAAAACCCAAATACAACAACAGAGCCCACAGAAACAGAAGAAAGGGCAGACCTACAGCATCAGCATCCAGACAAGGAGATCAAAAAGACCACACCACTGAACCTCATAGAATTCCTACCATAGAAGTTCACCCTACAAAGACAGCTAGCAAAGCAGAACATCAGGAAGGGCAGAAACAAACAAAAAGAGTCACCTAAGATGGGGAGACAAAAAAAGAACATGCATTCAAAAAAGATGGAAGACTCCCCACTAAAAGAGCTAAACGAAATGGAGGTAACCAAACTATCAGATACAGAATTCAAAATAATGGTGATAAAGATGCTCAAGGAACTCATAGACAACTACAAAGAACCGAGTGAGAACTACCTCAGCATGAAAAAGAAAGTAGAAACTATAAACAAAAACCAGGAAGAAATGAATGATAAATTCTCAGAAATAAAAACCACATTAGAAGGAATTATAAGCAGGCTGGATGAAGCAGAGGATCAAATCAGGGAGCTGGAGGACAAGGTAGAAAAAACACCCAGACACTCCGGCCAAGATGGAGGCGTAGGTAGACACACTGTGCCTCCTCTCACAACCAAAAGAAGGACAACAACAAATTTTAAAAGAAAAAACAACCAGAACTGACAGAAAATCGAACCGTATGGAAGTCCGACAACCAAGAAACTAAGAAACTTACATCCAGACCGGTAGGAGGGGCGGAGAGGACTCGTGCGGCGGGACGGCGGCTGGCGGATCCAGGAAAGGCGCGGCTGGCCGGGAGAGGTGGCGGCTGTGGACCGGGCGTCCCACTCCCTCGTGAGGATAAACGGGGAGGAACAACTGGGGAGTGAGACAGACCCCACAACCCAGAGTTCCTGCGCGGGGAGGTGAAGCCTCAAAGCCTCTGATTGAAAACTCCTGTGGGGGTTGAGGCGGCGGCAGCAGGAGAAACTCCCGGCCTCACGGGAGAGCTCGTTGGAGAGACCCACAGGGTCCTGGAGCATACACAGCCCTCCCACCGGGGATCGGCACCGGAGCCAGCACCAGGGGGGCTCCGTTGGACTGTGGGTAGTGCGGAAAGTGACTGGTAACCGGCAGGGAGCAGAGCGGCCGCCATTGTTCCCTCTCGGACCCCTCCCCCAC
>VMDR010020233.1:0-17718 GCA_007922815.1 Macrotus californicus
CCCTTATTGTCGCCTTCATTTGTTTATCTAATTTGTGACCAAATTCAACCAAGTCTGTGAGCATCTTGATTACCAGTGTTTTGAACTGTGCATCTGATAGGTTGGCTATCTCTTGGTCACTTAGTTGTATTTTTTCTGGAGGTTTGATCTGTTCTCTCATTTGGGCCATTTTTGTTGTCTTGGCATGCCTGTTATGTAGTAAGGGGCAGAGCCTTAGGTGTTCACCAGGGCGGGGCAACCTACGCTGCTGCTGCTGCTGCTGCTACTGCTACTACTGCGTAGTGACGCTGTTTGTGGGGGAGGGGACCGAGAGGGAACAATGGCGCTTGCTCCACTCTCTGCCGGTTTTCTCCAACGCACTCTCCTGTGAGTCCGGGGGTTTCTCCCACTGCCGCTGCTTCCGCCCCGACAGGAGCTTTCAATCAGAGGCTCTGAGGCTTTGTTTCCCTGAGATGGAACTCTGGGTTGCAGGGTCTGTCTCATTCCCCAGTTGTTCCTCCCGGTTTATCCGCACCAGGGAGTGGGAAGCCCGGTCCAAAGCCGCCACCTCTCCCGGCCATGCCTTTCCCCGATCCCCCAGCCGCAGCCCCGCCGCCCAGCCCGGCTCGCCCTTCCTACCGCTCTGGATGAAAGTTTCTTCTTTAGTTCCTTGGTTGTCGGACTTCTATACAGTTCGATTTTCTGTCAGTTCTGGTTGTTTTTTGTTTTAAAATTTGTTGTTGTCCTTCTTTTGGTTGTGCGAGGAGGCACAGTGTGTCTACCTATGCCTCCATCTTGGCCCCTCCTCTGGATGAGTTTCTTTCAGTGTCAAGTTTTTATTCAGTGCTCATTATATTTAAGAATTAGTCTAGATGCTGAGGGTTCAGAACCTAATAATACTTCATTTGTATTCTAAAGATGCTTATAACATAGCTGTGAGGAAAACAAGTAAAATGACTATAATATAAAATAAAGTCATTTTTTAATTTAATTAATTTTCATTATTTTCTAGCAGCGATTCCATGCTGGATGACTCAGAGCACTGCACACTCCTGGGCCCAGTAATTGGCTCAGGGATGTGCAGATAAGGATGGCCAGTGAGAGACTTTCTTGAGGCTTTATAGATAGAAGCTGGGAAAGAGAGGGTCTTTTTTTTTCATTTTAATTATTAGTTTCTATCACTTGCAACCAACAGATTCTTAATACAGCCTACATAGGAATTTCTTGGAAGGCTTTAGATATTTTATAATTTAAAAAATAAATTGGTAAGTGATTTATTTTGTGTCATATATAACCTGTATGTCTGCTTTTCTATTCTCACTTTGTTTTCACCCCTCACACCCTTTCCTTCCCCCATACACCTTTCCTTGCCCCTCCCCACACCACTACCATCTCAGCAGTATTTAGTATTTCTTTACTAAAAAGGGTTTTGCTGTACAAAGCTGCTTGTTATATAATGTACTTTTCCCTCTTCCTTGCTTTCCTGCCTAACCTCAAGGAAATCTACATTGCTCACCAGTGTCTGTGGAGTCCATTTTCATCTTGAGGAATGCAAAGGAATTGGATGAAGTTAGCCAAATATAAAGAGAAAAGGCTAGGAAAGGACAACCCCAATCATGGATAAGACCATAAACACACAAAAGCATGAAGAATCACTTCACATGTGACATACCTTCTCTGAACCCAAGGCCAAGACATCAATATTTATGGATTGCACATTCCATGTTTGGTGAGAAAAGATAAGCTTCTCCACTCTTGGTTGTGTATGTCAAGCTCCATAGGCATAATATCTTGAAACTAAATCACTTTTGCAAGAAGGATGACCCCATAAATTCATATTCACTATTTTTTAGAAGATGATACAAATTTTTTAGCATTCCACCCTTTCTTAATTTTAACAACTTGATGACCTTGGCAAATACATTAGGTACTGATTAATGGCCATCAATAAACTCTCATTCTGCTAATAGCTGGATAGTAAAAATCAGGAATGAAATTTAATCAAGACAGCATTGCATATAGTCACTAATGATTTTATTGATTAAACTCATCATAATAATAGCTTACTATGTGCCAGGCACCAGTTCTCAGTGCTTCATATATATTTACTACTAATTCTGACAATCATAACCCTATAAAGTAGTTATCCTTACTATCTTTTGTTTTGTGGAAAAGGAAACCAAGGCACAGAAAGGTGAAATAACTTTTCCAAACCACACTGCTGTACGGAGTGGGGTTGGGATTAGAAGCTGGAAAACGGGATGTGAAGGCCATGCTGCCCACCACTACTCTCTCCGGCCTCCCGCGCATTAGCACAGAAGAGGTAAAGAGAAAATCGAAACAAATGTGAAAACTAAACTTCAAAGTGGCTGCATCAGCTTTCACTAGTTTTGAATCTGATTGCGATGTCCCTTACCCTGTGCTCGTCCATGTGACTCATCATTCTTTTCTCTGTGCTTTTCTCTTGCAACTTCTTCATTCTCCTACTTAGAGCACTTTCCACAACGAACCCTGTTTTTGGTTTGCCCCTTTCTCTCCCTACTGCCCATAAGCTTCTTTATTGTAGAAACTATGGATTTGTAATCCCAATGCCTAGCCCAGAGGAAGGGAGGGAGGGAGGGAAGGAGGATTTGATCCTTCTTTTCTCCATATGAAGCAGGGCGGTTCTTTAACATGCGTGGTACTTGGGAATCCTCTCTATCTGGGTGACTTAAATGTAAGAGGGCTAACACGGTGCTGCAAATCTGTGACCAATGCCAGGAAATATTTTTTTAAAGTAAAAACTGAGATCTGGAAGGAAGGGGAGGAAGGAGATAAGATAAGGAAAGAACCGGAGGCATCTTGAGGATACTGTGAAAGTGCTTAGACAACGGAAAGCAAGCCAGCTCCCTTTCTCCTCCATTCCGTCCAAAGGAGATGTTTGGCTGATTAGAGCAGGAGCTGGTTCACTTCCAAAAGACTGCGTCACTCTCTATTTATTAACTTTTATCCTACCTGCAGACTGCGGTGTGCGAACATTTCACGGGTTCATATACCTTGTGTCTTGAAGACAGGCTTCATCTGCAATTCCTTGCACCCTTTTGCTGACCACGCTCTGATCCCTCTGTCCTTCACCTGCCTTGCTCTTTTCTTCCCATTTGCAACTTTGACTGACTTGATCAACAAAATCATACACTGTGGCCTTAAAAGTTTATTTTCTCTGGACTCAGGATCATCATCTGCTCTCCAAAAAAAGTTCCAGCAACCTTCACTTCTAAAGATGTGAATGGATGATGCTGAGAAGTTCTTTACTCTCTCCACCAGCTGCCCCACCCCACAGCTAACCTGCCCAGGAAGGAATTGGTGCAGCTTCTTAACTTGTTCTTGGTTTCCTTTGCAGCTACCTTCAAGCAACATTTCCTACTTTGAGAGTTTTTTTCAACTGGGCTGAGGTTTTATTTCACTTTCCAATGTGTCATCCCAGTGCCTGAGATGGATCGGTTAGAAGGTACCCAACGCCGTTAACTGGGCTGACCCAGTTCCTGGCAGCAGAGCCCGGGTCGGGGAGCTGCCAAGGCAAAACCTTCATGTATTTGTAAATAATGAAATGAGCAAGGCAGTTTGGAACTGCAGTGAATTCCATCCATTAATCTAATAGACTTTTTAAAAGCTAATCCTCTGCTTTGGTCTCCCTGGAATAGAAAAGCCATGTCTACCAACCCAGAACAATTTATTAAAGGCTTAAAAAAGGGTGGGGGAGGGACGTGCTCTCCTTTGTGATGTCCCTATGTCCATTTTTCTGATCCGTTTTTACTATGCTTTCTCCACATGTGATTTTATATTTTTCCTGGTTTTAGATACCTTATAAACATAACTATGAAAGGAAATTGAACATTTCCCTCTTTTCTATATTTCATATTAAAATGATGGGTTTCAAAACATGGGTTTTAGATTTTGACAGCCTGAATTCAAAGGCTAGATGTGCCACTGTTTCTTGGGGAATTTGATCAAGTGCCTTAAACTTCCTAAGGTTTTGTTTCCTCATCTGTGAAATGGAAATAATACTAGCTACTTTTCCAGGTATAGCTACCGAGACACCTAAATTAAATAATGAACCTGCACAAGATCTGTGGTGTTGGGCATATGTGCAGCACTCTAGAAATGCACGCTCTGATAAAGAGCCCCTGGTGTCAGGGCATATGTGAAACTCTTCTCTCATTACCACTTTACCATCTCTGAAAATCTTCAGAGTCAGGAGTCAAAAGGATGCGGAGCAACAGATATCAGAGCAGTTTGCTGATTGGGCAGTTGCACAGTCTGCAATAAGTGATACCTTTTGGACAGTTCAAGGTGTCCTCTCCACCACAGGTCCACTGGGCTGCAAGGTGAGGGGGCGGAGCCCTGAAGAGAGGCAGGGCAGCTTTTTCAAGTTAGGCTTTCTCTGTGAGGCTTCTGTCACTGTCACTTCAGGTGGTTACAGAACCATCAGCCACACTGGGTTAGAGCAGCATGCTGGGCCCCAAGCTCTTTTTTTTGTGGTCCAAATTCACTTTTTCCCTTAATACAAAGATAGCCCAAAATGCATGACATTCTTAGTTTTTAAAATTCATTTTCAGCATATTTGAAGTCCTAGAATTTTTATTCAAATAATCATGAAAGTTCCACACCCTCTCCCAAATCTGCCACAGATGTTTCTGACAACATCAGAAAGCGTTTTCACTCAAATGTATTAAAAACAACACAGATCGCCCTGGCTGGTGTGGCTCAGTGGATTGAAAGCCTGCCTGTGAACCAAAGGGTCGCCAGTTCAATTCCCAGTCAGGGCACATGCCTGGGTTGCAGGCCAGGTCCCCATTAGGAGGTGTGTGAGAGGCAAGCACACATTGATGTTTCTCTCCCTCTCTTTCTCCTTCTCTCTTTCTCCTTCCCTTCCCCCTGTGTCTAAAAATAAATAAATAAAATCTTTAAAAAAGAAAACAACACATCTTTGAAGTTGACTCCACCTGGCCATGCATACCTGGGCCATGACCTGTCAGGTGTCTGACACCGAAGCCTATGGAAGGGCCAAGTCAGTGCCCCCCCCTCAACTACATTCACTTGGATTGTGGTGGTTTGTCTTTAATCTTCTGCTAGACTGACTGGAAGTGCCTTGAAAGCAAGGTTCATTTCCACTTAAGTTCGCCAGCCTGCACAGTACCAGGCATACGGCAGGTAGGACGAGGGTTTGTGAATGGGTGTGGGTGACTCAGAAGCCAGACTCGAGATGCCAGCCTGACTGAATGAGCATGTCCAGTAACTGTGCCTGCAATTGCTGCTTTACTTAGTGGAAACTGCAGAACCGCGGGGTGGCACTTGTTTCCCGGACTGAACGCCCTTATGTTAAGAGAAAAAAATCCGCCTTAATCTGACTCTGTAAATACTCTAGTGCCCAGTGCAGTGACTATATTAGTCATGAGCTTTGGGTTCAGACAGGTCACATTGCAAAAGGGGTTCTCTGTGCACTTAGACTAGTGACATCATTATCTGAGCCTTGACTTGAACATGACAACAGTAATGCCTTTGGTACAAATTGATAGGAAATATTCAATGTGTAACACACCATAGGAACTCAATAAATATGAGTTGGCTTCCTTTTAATTTTTTAAGGCTTGGTATAAGAAGTGTGAGAAGGAATGTTCAAATTCTCCAGCAATCAAAGGAATGCCAAATAAAACAACCTGTTAGAATATATATATATATATATATATATATATATATATATATATATATATATGATACCAAATGTGGGCAAGGGGTGTTTCGATAGGAATCTCCTACACCATGAAGGACAGAGAAACTGGGGCAGACATCTGGGAATGCATTCTGTTGATCCTTGTGAAACTGAGTACATATATGTATGTGTGTGGGACCAGACAGCCCAAGCCTGGGTTTACATCCCAGAGAAATTCTCCCAGAAATCCAGAGAAACAGAAATAAGAAGAATCATTGCAATGTTGTTTATCATCGTGGGCAATGGGAGGTAATCCACATGTCCATCACCAAATCAAATGTAGTGGGCACATTCTGTGGGATTCTCTGCAAATGTTAAAAAAGGAAAACTGGTTGTACATACAGCATATGTATTTTATTGTAAAAAAATTATAGGTATTCTCTATGTGAATTGAAGATCTATGATAAACAACACTAGTATTTTATAAGGATGCACAAGAACTCAAAGCCATGTACGCGAGACCTTGGAGCATGCGGCCATGGGTGGAGACGGGAGTGGAGAGGGAGAAGCTGGAAAGGTCCGTTATACAGAACAGTGATAATGGCAGTGTGCTGTAAACTGAAGGGAATCTTGAATTCAACCCACTGTACCCGAGGTCCAAAAAAACAAAAGGCAAAAAAATAAGAAGCAAAAGGGTGTGTGTGTGTACATACCTGCATACATGGGTGTACTGACGGATGCATGAAATTTTCTCTGGAAATATACACACAAATCTCAATTATGGTTACTTTTAAAGAGAGCTTTGGGGGTTAACCAGAACTGGCAGGGGTTTTTTGTTTCTGTTTTTAAATACTTTCTGCATAGTTTAGATTTTTTTTTAATTTTTCTTTTATTGATTCTAGAGAGAGGGGAAGGGAGGAACAGAGGGAAAGAAATATTGGTATGAGAGAGAAAGACCAATCAGCTGTCTCTTGCAGGCACCCCAGCTGGGGACCGAACCCACAACCCTAGGCATGTGCCCTAATAGGGAGTCAAGCTAGCCACCTTTCAGTTTGCAGGGTGACATCCAACCAACTGAGCCACACTGGCCAGAGCTACATGGGTTAAATTTTTGCCTTATGTGTGTATGACATTTATTTGAATTATAGTTTTTTTGTGAAAAAGTAACTTCTTATCATCACTCTTTCAGTTGTATCTCTAATCATTTATTTTCTACTTTGGCATCAGAATATTTCTAAATGCTCACAGGATCCTGTTTAATTTCCTCTCAAGAACCTTCCAGTGGCTTCCATTTCCTAAGAAACAACTTCCAAACTCCTATTGCAAACAAAAGCTCTTTGCTATCTAGTTAATATTCTTTAAACTTGAGCCATTCTGAGCCCATAAGCCCTTTACTCTTGGAAAATCTGACTACTCGACTGTTTCCACACTGCCAGGTGCGATTACATTCTGAAGGGCAGCTCCTGCTGAGTTCTCGGAGCAGAGCGCCGCCGCTGCGCTCACTGTCAGGTGGACCCCCACACAGCCGTCAGGGCCGCGTTGTATGTCCTCCCTTCTGGACTCCTCTCCGGCTCCCTGCCTTCCTGAACAGGCGCGTTACCTGCTCCCAATCTGTATTCCTGTCTCGTTTTATACCAGCTTTAACTAAAGCCTGGTCAACTCAGTGACCTGGAACCCCTGGCTATAGTGTGAGGTGGTTTTTCTTCTCAGTGTTGAAATCTCAGTACTTTTCAAAATGCCTGGGGCATACACAGTGTGCGCCATAACTATATGTTGAACTACACTAGAAATTGTCTTTTCAAGCTATGCCTTCAAATAAACTGTTAAATCATCAGTCTTAGCAAAGACCAAAGTAAAAAACTAGGGTTATAGCCTACATTTAAATGTTAAAGGACTTCTCATTCTGGGAAAGCTGTGCAGACTCACTTCTCCCTGCTCCTCTCCTCTAGGGACCACGAACATCCTGGAAATAGTCTCACAGGGAATCACAAAAGGAGTCTGAAAGGCTGCAAGAGGAAGGCAGATGGGCTGGGGCAGAGTGAGGCTGGAACAGGAGCGAGTATCCCCGTTTTCTCTTTATCTGCCCTGTCTCTCAGACTGGATGCCCAGGAGGCTTCAACCCAGAAACTCCAGTAGCCATAGACAAGAAAAAAAAAAAAAAGCCTCAAGAAAAGTCTATTCTCACTAGTCAAAGGATGGGAAAAGGGACAGATTAAGGGACAGATCTTTGTGATGACACCAGCCGTTTTCTAGACAAACACCATGAATTACCTACCACCTGTGTCCCCTGCGGCAGGGCCACCAGAGGCTGAGCAGGGTGTCCCACCTCCGTTGCCACCTGGTAACATCAAGCAAGCCAGGATATCTGCCTCCCTGTTGGGGGTGCCAATAGAGACTAGGCAGAGAATCCAGTGACCCACTCCACACGCAGCAGCAGCAGGGGACTCAGAGCAGTGCCCCCTCCTCTTCCTGACTGTTCGTGGGGACAGGCTGGGACGTGTGGAGTCCCATCTCTACCAGGAGTGACATGGCAGGCAGCACCCATCACCCCCCAAACCAAAGAATGGGGGAAGGGTTAAGAGAAGAGAGAGCTGAAGAAAGGGGTTCCTAAAGCCTGCAGAGGAAGGTCTGACCAGGTCAAGCATGAAACTGACCAGGATCAATAGGCCAGGGGTTTGAGAATTGAACTATAGCATGGAATTCCACACACAGATTTCCAGAATGGCCTTGTAGTGTGCCTGACACAAGGCACCCATTTCAGAAGTCTTCTACCCTAAATAAGCATATTGCCTGCTGTACGGCACAGCTCCCAGTAGACTAGCCAGATGGGGAATTAGGCTGCCCCCACCAATGAAGTTCCCTCTTACAGAAAGCCCTGGGTAACTAGGAAACTGACCATCTGAGTGACCCTCATTTCTCCCTTCCCACACCTAATTCCCATTCTTATGATTTAAATTTGCCAATGAAGAGTAACCCCCACCCCCCAAAAAACTAGGCACCCCTCCCTCAGTCCTATAAAGGCAGAGTCCCCGGCCTGTGCACAATCTCACACTCCTCTCTCCTCCATTCCCTTCCTCTCCCTTACCCTCCCCTCCCCTCCCCTGCCCTCCCCTTAGGCCTATGAGCATTAAATCATGTTCCTCAAAGTTCCATAATGGTTTTTGCTGAAACGCATCTAGTGGTCATAATAAGAACCACATGGGCTGGTGCAGCCACATTGGCCCTGGTGGGGGAAATGTTGGTGGGGGCTTGTATGAGTTAATACAGTCACAGGGGTCCAGCAAGTACCTCACACATTCCTAGCCAATAGCATCATACCAATAGGCTGGGTCCTATGGAATAAGCCTCTAAGGAGCACGCAAATTAACCAATTAAAACTGCAAGGGCACTGAAAACTAAAATAATAATGGTATTCAAATCACAGGAGCAGGCCAGGATGTATGTTTTAAACCTAAATAAGCTATCTTTCTGCTAAAATAAAAGATATAAATATCAAGAACAAGGAAAATCATAATTTGAATGAAAAAAAATACAAGAAAAGAGTATCAGAAAAATGGAAAACAAAGGGAACAGAAAACAAATAATAAAATGGCAGACTTCAGCTGTAACAAGTGAATAATCACTTTAACTATAAATGGTTTAAATATGCCAGTTAAAAGACAGAGACTATCAGAGTCAATAAAAAAAAGCATGACCCAATTATATCCAGTTTATAAAAAGCTCACATCAAATAGAACACAATAGGTTGGAAATAAAAGGATGAAAAAACATGGCATGTAAGCGTTAAAGAAAGGAAGAAGAAACTATATTAATGTCAGGTAAAATGGACTTCAGAGCAAGAAAAATTACTGGAGACAAAGAGGGTCATTACATTGTAACAGAGAGACCAATTAACTTAGCAACCTTAAATGTACGAGTATATACACTAAACAACTAAGCATCAAAATGTATGAAACAAAAACTGATAGGAAAAATCTTAGGTGCAGGTTCCAAACTGATGAGTGAGGATCAGATCCTAGAAAGACTGAAGGGAACCTACCACAACGTCGCATAAGCTTCTCTTTGATAGACAGCCTTGTGTATATGTGCAGAAATTCACAATAGGGATCTGCCGTTTAGAAAAGATCCCACATCAGATAAATAAGAGTATTCTCCCAAAGTGAGGGAAGTCTTTCTGTCATGATGAAGAAAATGACCTCTTGTTCCAAATATTTGTATTTTGCAAATAATTTCACTGTATTAATATTTAAATAGATGAATGAAAAATGTTGGTTGGTAACTCAAGAACACTGGTACATTAAAGAAAAAATCATGGCCATAAGAGAAATGCTGGACACACTTCCTTATTTTTGAGCACTCAAGCATCTGGACACCTATTCCTTTGCTTCAGCCCACCCTCAGATCCTGGCTGTCACCAGGAGCTAGCTATTGCAAAATGATATTCCTTCTGGCACAGCATCTCTTGGTTTGGCTTTGACAATAGCTTCACTTGATTTATTAGTTGCAATTCCTACCACCCATATAATCAACATGAACTTCTACTTCTGGCTAAGATATGGTAACAGGCACCAGATTTACCCTGCCACTAGAAACAACAAGGTATTTTAAGACGAAACACTTGCAACAACAGTTTCATGACACTATACATCAGACAATAGAGGACAGGGATCTCTAAAAGATGGGGGAAAAATGAAATGAGCCCTGTCTATGACTGCTCCGGCTTACTACCTCGGGAGGCTCCAGGCCCTCAGGCAGGGGCAGTAAGGGTGGTAGGAGACTCCAGGTGGAGGACCCATGGACTCCCTGAGTTGAAAAGACAGAGCTAAGAGTGTGAGGAGACCTAGTTCCTAAAAACTAGAGCACAGAGCAAGTACTAAAGATGAGACACCACATGGGAAGGACCCTAGAGATCTGCAGAGAGTCCTCCTGGGTATTCATCCCTCCAGGGAATGCATGTGAGGAAGCACCCACAGCCAGCAAAAAGAACTCTTTGAAGATTCAGAGAAAGCAGCACCCAGTGATCATGCAGGTCTGAGGATAGTTTCTGTTCTTACCAGACAGACTGGAAAACCTTACCATTCATGGGGCATAGGATAGAGTACTCAGAACTACTCTGCCTCAATATTGGGGCACTCAATAATGGTGCCACTCTGATCCCACCTAACAAATCTTAAAAGCAATATTCCAAAGGATTAAACTGTGTTGGAGTAACTTAACCACATGCCAATACAAAGGTAAAGAATATTTATGGTGATTTAAAAATATCGAGCACCCAGTAAGGAAAAACTCACAATGTTAGCATCTTGTCAAAAATCACCAACTAGGCAAGGAAGCAGAGAGCATTATTCATAGTAAAGGGGTTAAGAACGCCACTGCTCCCCATCTCTTTCCACAGGCCTCTCCCCCTTAACGGCGGCATCTGGCATTGATTGCTGTTCAAACCCAATCATTAATTGGTGTTTATGAGTTATGACTCAATGTTCAGTTCAGTCTGGCTCTTTGTGATTTAAGACCTCTTTAGGGTAACAAGACCCCGCTACTTCCTCAAGGTCAGTGGTTGCTGTCAACTCACCCTCCACTTCAGCATTTTAAAAATAAATGCAAACACACATTTCCCCCCAGTGGACTGAAGGTCAAAAGTTTTATTTTCATCAAGTCCTTATCAAAATGTCTCAGCTTTCAAAAGTGAAAATTATGATACGCCTGAGAGGTTTTGATACAGCAGCTTGTTGTATTTGCAGAAGCCGAGTAGGTAAGCACAAATTAACAAGGGGAACAGTGGAAATTTGACTGTGATGTGCTTACCGTGCCCAGCTGCTGAGAACGGCCAAGTGGAAAGTCAATGCTGACCCTGCGTTCTGAAGACTGACAGTGTCAATAATCAGATTCCCTCCTGTGCAAACGGTTTTTGCTGAAACCACTTCTCAAGAATGTGCAGAAAGACCATCTTAGGTGCTGCACTGGCTGTGCCTTGAAAGTCCTCTGTGACTACTTAATTGACCTCTTTGATTATGACATCAGATGTCAGTTTTTCACTCTCAGTCTCTGCATGACCTTGAACAAGTCAGGATGTATCTTCGGACTTGTATGAGCAGATGCAAAGATGGAACGGAATCTATTTTCCATTAATATTTCTCAGAGAGAATAAAATAAGATTGTGTGCTCAGAGCCTTTGTTTTTGGAAATAACCTGGCCTGTGCCTTATAAACAGAGGCACTCAATCAATACCCTTGATTAATAGATTGATAGATTGATTGATTGATAGATTGATTCAACCAACAGAAGGTGTCCATGGGAGAAATCTACAATGGCAAATAATAAAATAGATTTAGCAAAACATCCACTAAATGTGCAGATGTAAATGCCTTCTCTCTTGAAAGTCAACTAAAGCACTGAGGGGACAAAGTAAGGTCTAAACTCCTGGTAGTTCCTACAAAACATGTGAATCTAGTGACATAAAGTGCCAAAGAGACTAGTGACACTAACAGATATTTATGAAGTACAAACTTCCACTTGTTGGGAAAAATACAAAACTCCATAAAAGACAGCATAGGCAGTAAACCACCTCTTGTACACTGGAAATACCTCTGTCAGCTAACTCTCCCAAACTCATAGGAAGTACTACCCACTTGGCACATGGAGGTTGATTCTAGCAACTCTACTTTATCCAGAAAAATATAACAGAAAAAATACAACAGGATTTTACTATACTTGGAATGTGAGAAATTATTCCAGAAAAAAAAAACAGTCTTTTTTCTCTCCACGTGGCTCTCATGAGTCATAGTACAGTAAGATATATATATATATAAAGACTTTATTTAATTTTAGAGACAGGGGGAAGGAGGGAGAAGGAGAGGGAGTGAATCATCAATGTGCAAAAGAAACATAGATTGGTTGCTTCTCACATGCCCCCAACTGGAATGAACCTGCAACCCCGACATGTGCCTTTTGGTCTGAGGGACAATGCCCAACCCACTGAGCTACACCATTCAGGGCTAAGCTCTCTGTATTAAGAGAGCTAAAGATTTGATCATTTTAAATTTAAAAGTTTGAGAGACCTTTTTAGAAAATTATTGCCTGGATTGTATTGTTACCCCAACTAGAGTTAGAACAAAAATTATTTTGTCACATTGTCATAACACCCACGTTGCCCTATTTTAGCATTACCTGTGTCCCCAATTCCCTCACCTCCACCTGAGCAAACACACCTGCCATCCAGTGTACCACTGCCAGCATGCTTGTGATTGTCTCTCGGTATTATTCTTCGGTACCTTTTGAAGGCATGTATGTTAATATTTCCAGTAACCTAAATTGCATGGTGTAGAAAGAATAACATATTGGGAGCTAAAGTCAGCAGAAATCATTTTACTCGATTACCTTACAACCATCCTTTATCACTTACGAGACAGGAGCCGGGGAATAACGAGACCAGCAGGAGAGAAAGTGGAGCAACAGCATTCAGGCTTTGGGTGTCTTACATGAAAAGGACACAGGGGGAAAGAATGAAAAGAGTAGAAGCAGACAGATTCCATTTTGCTTTATAATCTTCACTAAGACAAATATATTTTAATTTGGGTAAATGTAAAAGGATTTAGAGGACAAGGAACCAGAGGAGGCTGTCTCCACTAGAGTGAACATGTGGCAAGGATTCTGTATCACAGTCTGAGATAGAGTAGACGCAGTAGCGCCTTGGCTAAGAGAGCAGTGCCACGTGACTGCAGATATGGGCCCGCCAGGAGCACACAAGCACGCGCAGGCTGTCCTCCAAGCCACAGGCAGTGACAGCTGCAGAAACCTGGAGGACTGCTTGAAGAGGAACAGGTTGCCAAAAACTACTAAAATCCCCCACAAGGGGGTCAGCCCAGAGTCCAGCCTTGTAGTGTGGGAGATAAAGAATGGCACGATGCCATTTAAGTGAGGAGAACACTCTCAGGCAGCCTGACTTTGATGAATGATTTTAACTGTGATTCCAAAACTACAGGAACCCGTTTGGTGGGTGCTGGCAACCTCCAGGGACAAGCACCACTGCACTTGCATTAGTCAGTCCAGCCCCGTCCCTGCAGGCGTGATCTGTATATCCTGTGCGGCAGCGGAGACGACAGCCCAATGCTTCGAAAAAGGGACTCTACTAGGATTCAGGAGGCCCAGGGAGTACCTGGGAACATTACTCGGCACGTGCTTTTTGACAGACACTATGCCGAGCACTTTACCAGCAGTATTTATTCAATCCTCCCAGCACCCTCCGTGATAGGCAGCGGTGTTTGGAGCCAGCTTATACCAGTTTAACCAGTTTGTCTGCATCTCTTCCCAGGTCCATGTTCAGTGATATGACATTGGTAGTTTAAAATTAGTCATGCTGGGTCTATTTACTTAAGGGCAATCAGCAAATGCGACAATTCAGTATTTTTTTTTTGTCCAGAGAACTGGTTGTTAAACATTTGCACACATGACTGGTGATAAATACCATTAGTAATGTCTCCTCATAAGTAAAGACCAGGCACTGAGAAGTTAGGAAACTTCCCCAAAGCCATGTGGTTGGGGAGTGCTGGAGCCTAAGCTCAGTCTCAAATCTGTTCTGTTCCAAAGCCCATGCCTGTAACCCATATGTGCTCAGAAGGTCCCTGACCCACTGCCAAGTCTGATGACTTGGACTCCAGCTCCAAACTTCTTTGAACTCCAGCCACCTGCTCAGTAAATTGGATGGTTTACGTGGAAAGCTCAATGGTTTTATCCAATTCCTTTAGTCTAGTTGGGGGGCAACTGCCCAAATGAATTTATACCCCATCATTTAAAACGTTTCAAGAGGGAGAGGGACTCAGATTGCTGGCCTCAGTTAAAATTTCTCCAGCACACTATGCATGTTCTAATGTTCACAGTGTCTTCTCTTCAGGCTCAGTATCCTTCCTTTCACACTCCTATACACGTACCTTCCTAATATTGTCACTGGGCTGAAGTCCATGTGCCCTATGCTCCAGAAGGCCAAAGCTCAAAACATCGGAGTTTGGAGTAAGGAAAGGCTTACTGATCAACAAGGTGCCAACAGAGAAAATGGAAGCCCTCATGGTTCCTCAATTCTGTCTTAAGAAGGTTAGTACAGAGTTCAGGCTTCGTTTAAGTCAACGGGAGAGACCTTAGGAGGGGCCGTTGCTGTAACACTCAAGCCACAAGCAGAATTCCTCTAATAATTAACGTGTCTAAATGCAAGGCTAAGCGGGAGCTGTTAGCCTGAAGGCCATGGAACAGCAGCTTGAACAAGATGGAGTCAAAGAGAGACCAACCATTTCCATCTGTTACAATATTGTGGCTTAGAATAAGAAATTTATATTTGATCTTCATCCCCATTCCTGGCATGGAGCTCCTAAAACCCCTGGAATTTTCTAAATGTTGAGTGATAATGGTGGTTTTTGTTACACTTAATAAGGTGAATTTTGGAAAGCCCTAAGTAACCTAAGGACAGAGGTTGGTTGCCAGGGGAATCAACCAAGTGATTAGAGGGTTGGACTTCTCAGCCTTACTCCTTGACCTTTGGGGAAGGGAGAGCAACTAAAGATTGAGTTCAATCACTAATACTCAATAACTTGATTAATCATGCTTCTGTAAGAAATCTCCAGAAAACCCCAGAAGTGCAGGCTTCAGAGAGCTTCCAGGTTGGTGAGGTGGGAGGTGCTGGGAGACTGAAGCTCTCAGAGGGAACAAGGAAGCCCCATGCCCGTTCCCCAACCTCACCCTAAGGAGCATTTCATAATAAACCTGCAATGTGGTCAGTGAAATGTTTCTCCAGTTCTGTGAGGAATTCTAGCAAATTAATTCAACCCAAAGAGGGTGTTGTGGGAACCTCCAATGGAGAGCTGGTAGCTCAAAAGTGCAGGTGACAACCTGGACTTGGAGTTGGCTTCTGAAGGGGGTGAGGGGGTGCAGCAGTCTTGTAGCATCTGGTGCTATCTCTAAGTAGATGTGTCAGCATTGAGCTATCTGCTTCATAGTGTGGAAAAGGCACAGGTATTGGAATTAGTGTCAGAATAAAAATCTTTCATCTTTCAGGGCCTGGTGCATCTTCTTCTCTGAGCCGAAATGTATTTTGATTGGGACAAAAGACAGATGTGAAGTAATTTTGAGACCTTAGAATTTTTTTTAGGTAAAATCTCCCCATTTTAATTAAGTTTTCTAATTGCTTCTGGATACAGGAACACAGTACACTTTTTTTAAAGATTTTATTTTTTAGAGAGGGGAAGGGATGGAGAAAAAGAGGGAGAGAAACATCGGCATGTGGTTGCCTCTCATGCACCCTGAACCAGAGAACCTGGCCTGCAACACAGGCATGTGCCCTGACTGGGAATCAAACCTGCAACTCTTTGTTTCACAGGCCAGTGCTCAATCCACTGAGCCACAGCAGCCAGGCCTGAGACCTTAGGATTTTTTGAGAAACAAGTGTGACCCAAGTGGAAGACCTTTATGGGATAGTAAAGGACATAGGATGTTTTTGTTTAAGATACTGGTTGAGACTTCCGGCCAAGATGGAGGTGTAGGTAGACACACTGTGCCTCCTCACACAACCAAAAGGACAACAACAAATTTTAAAACAAAAAACAACCAGAACTGACAGAAAATCAAACCGTATGGAAGTCTGACAACCAAGAAATTAAAGAAACATTCATCTAGACCGGTAGGAGGGGCGGATAGGACTCGTGCAGCGGGGCGGCGGCTGGCAGATCGGGGAAAAGTGCGGCTGGCTGGGAGAGGTGGTAGCCATGGACCAGGCATCCCACTCCTTCGTGAGGATAAGCCAGGAGAAACAACTGGGGAGCGAGACAGACTGCACAACCCAGAGTTCCAGCACGGGGAAATAAAACCTCAAAGCCTCTGATTGAAAACTCCTGTGGGAGTTGAGGTGGCGGCACCGGGAGAAACTCCCAGACTCACAGGAGAGCTCGTTGGAGAGATCCACAGGGTCCTAGAGCGTACATAAGCCCTCCCACTGGAAATCAGCACCAGAACCAGCACCAGAAGGGCCCAATTTGACTGTGGGTAGTGGGGGAAGTGACTGAAAACCAGCAGAGAGCAGAGCAAGTGCCATTGTTCCCTCTCAGACCCCTCCCCCACAAACAGCGTCACAACACAGCGACGTGGCTGCCCCGCCCTAGTGAACACCTAAGGCTCCACCCCTTATTACGTAATAGGCACGCCAAGACAACAAAAATGGTCCAAATGAAAGAACAGATCAAAGCTCCAGAAAAAATACAACTAAGTGACCAAGAGATAGCCAACCTATCAGATGCACAGTTCAAAACACTGGTAATCAGGATGCTCACAGACTTGGTTGAATTGGGCCACAAATTAGATGAACAAATGAAGGATACGATAGGGGAAATGAAGGAAAATGTACAGGGAACCAACAGTGAGGGGAAGAAAAACGGGACTGAAATCAATGGTGTGGACCAGAAGAAAGAAAGAAATATCCAAGAACAACACAATGAAGGAACAAGAATTCAAAAAAATGAGGAGAGGCTTAGGAACCTCCAGGATGTCTTTAAACATTCCAATATCCGAATCACAGGGGTGCCAGATGGAGAAGAGGAACAGAAAGAAATTGAAAACTTATTTGAACAAATAATGAGGGAGAACTTCCCCAATCTGGCAAAGGAAATAGACTTCCAGGGAGCCTGGGAAGCTCAGAGAGTCCCAAAGAAGTTGGACCCAAGGAGGAATACACCAAGGCAACATCATACTTACATTACCCCAAATGAAAGATAAAGAGAGAATCTTAAAAGCAGCAAGAGAAAAGGAGACAGTTACCTGCAAAGGAGTGCCCATCAGACTGTCAGCTGATTTCTCAAAAGAAACCTTTCAGGCAAGAAGGGGCTGGCAAGAAGTATTCCAAGTCATGAAAGGCAAGGACCTATATCCAAGATGACTCTATCCAGCAAAGCTTTCATTTAGAATGGAAGGGCAGATAAAGTGCTTCTCAGATAAGGTCAAGTTCAAGGAATTCATCATCACCTAGCCCTTATTATATGAAATGTTAAAGGGACTTATCTAAGAAAAGAAGATCA